>OY978509.1:3470959-3738878 GCA_963854855.1 Nasturtium officinale | reverse complement strand
GATTAATCGGGGAGTAAACGAAAATTAATCGGGTATTAGTTTTAGATTATTTTCATATTTAAAAATATATATATTCATTATATTAAACTTTTAAATAATATTGTTTTTAAAATTATAGTAAAAACATAAAAATATAATATTAATAATTTATTTTATGATTTTTATTTATAATTTTAATATAATTTATCATAAAACATCACAAACTCTCAATATAAATGTCTGAATAACAAAAACAAAAAAAATTTATACTTGAAAATTTAAAAATAATTGGATTATAGATGATTATACGGAAAATAATCGGATTAAACAGGGACTAATCGGATTAGGCAGGGAGTACTCGGTTGACTGACTTTTTTGAGAAATTAGTCATTAATCGATGATGGGTCTACGGATTAGACGGGGTGTAATCGGAGCTAGTCGGAGATTTTTAGAACTATATGGTTAATATGCTAGTGATTAAGCAATAAATTTAGAGGGAAGAAAAAAAAAGCTAAAAATTTGATTAGTCTTAAAATAATCAAATCAGAGTTTACGCACCAAAACTAGAAATAAAAAACATTCCCAAGAAATATCGACCCTAGATTCAGAACATCGACGATGAATCGGACGGCGAAGGATCCACAAAGTTAAAAATGCTGTCCAAATAGTTCTTGTTGTCCTCATAGTAGTTGTTGCAGTCACCACCACTACTCTCGCCGGCCGTTTCGTTTTTGTCGCCGGAGAAACTCCCGCCAATTGAATCGCCGGCGAGCAAGAGACCTGTGAACCCTTCTTCGATTCCTTCCCCCATCTGCGTAGTTTCGAATTCTTGAATCGTTGAATTGATCCAATCGTTTACAGGTTCTTTGATCAGAGTCAGACCCGTGGATGATCCGCCGAACTCGATCTTTGTCGGGATTCCAGTAGATTCCTTCATCTCCGAGAATGACACTGTAGATGTGGGAGATTCAAGCTGTTGTTGATCTGCATTGCACACACAAAAGTATCTTAAGTTATAAAATTTGCAGAGACTTTAGTGTTTTCGTTTTTATGTTACCTTCGTTTGGTTTTGTAGTCCAATCGGTTAACAATGTCTTGTGAGTGAATCCAAGATTACTATGATGATGATGAGATGATGCTTTAGTTTGGTAATGTTGTAAATGAAGAAGCTTTAATTCTCTAGCTAGCCTTGCTTCAGCTTCGACTCGAGCACTTTCCCACTGAGCCTTGTGGCTAAGTGTGGCTGCGTTTTTGGATAGACCAAGAGAAGATAAAGGAGTCTCATTTTTGGGTTTATGAGTCACTGGATCAATCCCCATTTTAACTAATCTTTTCTTCAAATGAGTGTTCCAATAGTTCTTGATCTCGTTGTCTGTTCTCTTTGGCAAATGAGTTGCAATAGCTGACCATCTTTTTTTTACATAAAAGAAACAGAGTATAATCAGAAAGGTGAAACAATTTCGAAAAGATTTGAGGTAGTTTTGTTAGTTGCAGACCTGTTTCCTAACAGAGCATGGAGTTGAATAATGGTTTGTTCTTCTTGGAAGTTGAATTTGCCTCTTTTGATATCAGGTCTAAGGTAGTTAGCCCATCTGAGTCTGCAACTTTTCCCGCATCGATGGAGACCTGAGATTGACAAGAAGGAAGAATAGAAATGAGAACTGAGAAAGTTTTGAATATGATAAGAGCACAAATGTGGAATAGATCCATAAAAGAAAATTTCATTAACCAGCTTTCTCAGGCAATGAACGCCAACTTCCATGGCCATGTTCTTCAATATAAGCCAAAAGCTTTTGATCCTCTTCAAGTGTCCAAGGTCCTTTCTTCAAACCCAATTTGTCACAACACGGTGATCTACCCATTTTCCAAAAACCAAAACTATAATAATCTTAAAATAAGGAACAAAGAAGAAGATGATGAAGGAGAAGGTAAGAGATAGATATCTCATTCATTCATCAGATGATCATCAGCATGAGAGTACAAAGAAATTATCTTATTGCCTAAAGTTGTGGAAATGTTACAAGTGAAACATATCTCAGTGATGTAAGCCTGATATATAGACGAGAGAGAAAGACACACACAACAAATGAATCCCTTTTTCCCCGGCTCATTCACATGGATGAACATTTATTACCAAATGGGGTCAAGAGAAGTTATTACCTTTGTGGCTCAAAGACCTGGAACAAGTCCCCCACCCTTTCTAATAACTCACACGGAGATTGATGATCAAAGCAAAAGCGGTGATCTTTTTATTACCTGCCACAGTGACTTTTCCATATCACAAGATTAATAGCGGTTATTTTCCTGTGCAAGAAGTTAATTCAGGTCACTCTCTATGCTAATAATAGCCCTCACTTTGATCCTCTAGCAAGTTACAATAAGATCAAAACTCAATAATTCTCTCAAATCTCATCATCGTTCTTCCGCATCAAACTTGCCTATAAAAGTTAATAAGAACAAAAAAACTCACACTAAAATTTCAACGTTTTATTTTTACACTATAGTTCAAAAGAAAAGAAAAGGTTGCATTTGGTTAGTTTTAGCTAGCCTCAGGTAACTATTTCAGGTAATCGAAGACTTTTAACGTCCACATTGTTTTGCTCTTTAAGTATATGCTATAACAAGTAATTTCTTATTAAATCACACTCACTACACCATCAATATCGTAGAAATCGATTTCTCTTTTTCTGTTTTCACTTTCTTTGTTGTTTTCTCTCATCAACATTTACTAAAAAGAGTAGATAGTAAATGCTGTGAAATGGCGGTGACTAAGGGAAAACTGTCACTACAATGGCAAATCAACGAGACAGAGAGCATAAAGTAGGAGAAAACTTAGTTGATGCAAGTAAATTTAAGTATATATGAATAGACTTATTCAGTTTTCTCTGAAAATGGTAAAATTCTATCCTGTATAAGCAAACGATTTGAAACGTTATGACCACAACACTATATTAGGTATGCACTAGAGAAACCCTTTAAAATAAAATATTGAGGATTCTACGTTTTATTATATATACTTGTGTGCACACTGAAACTATACTTAAATACTATACTAAATAACGAGTTAAGAAAAACTCTCGTAACCTTAAAAAATTGTTTAGGAAGCACTGTGTGGTTGTAAAGAAAGTACTTTCTTGCTGAAAAGCCGTCCCTTGTGTTTATCATTTATGTCCATTGGCTGTTACACTGTTCTTGATGTCAGTTCAATGACTCATAAGGTACCTACATTTTCAAAATATATATAATATAAAATGAGTAAATTCAGAATCATTTAGACATCCTCTGAGAAATGAATAGCATCAGAACTTTTATGACTTATGTTTCAAAAATCTAGACCATCATCTCAGAACAATGAGCTTGTACTCGGTCACCGGAACCCAAATCTGCTTGAAACGATGGTATGGAAACCTATTTATCTCATCTTACGGTCTAAACTAAGAACACATAGCTTGAAGTCGATCTTATATGGTTATGGCACCTTGCAGATGTAAAATGTTATTGGAAAGGTAAATAAAGCTGCCAAGAAAGGTAGATGATTTATGAAGGTAAACGGTGACATTAAAGAGATTTTACAAGACAAGAGATAGAAGAGTAGCTAAATATGTTCCATGAAGGCAAAGATGGATTTATTGAGGTGGGCTCCAAGCTTCTGGGGGTGTAGTAAGAAGTATCTTCATCGAATCAGAGAACGATAAGACAAAAAAAAAATCATAGGCCCAAGCATTGTACAAATAAATACAAAAAGAAAGTTTTACAAGAAAATATAAAAAAAGGAAAATGAATAAATGTGAATATAAGTTGAAGAAGAGAGAGGGATGAAGAGCTCATGGATCAAAAGATATGAATCATATTGGCTACAAATGATGTAAAGGACAATGGGGACAAAGCTCTTTAAATGTATTGCTGATGCCATATTGCCAGCTTCTACACTCTGTATGGTCCTTACATTACTTCAATATAGCCTTCATAAATTCTGCCACTTGTCGAGATTCTATCGATCCACGAATCCAAATAAGACTTCCTAAATTTGATGCTACAAATCTCCTGCATTAGTGTACTTGACCTAACGTTGCAAAAAGCAAGATGTCACACATATGAAATCAAAATCTAAGCTTAAGTCCATGCCATGTACGACTACTTAGCATGCTTAATCTGCGACATTCAGACTGAAAAGATTTTAACACCTTCTAGTTTGGTTCGGTAGTTAATGAAGCTGTTTCTATAGGTACATAAGAACAGTTTTATACAATATTAAAAGGCTTTTAACTATTAAAATATTACATTTAATACAAAACTCCGATATAGACAAGGTTCACTTTCGACTTAACTATAAAATATGACCTTAGATTAGCCAACTCTCCATTTGCTACAAACAATAGCAGTTAAGTCGTTGAAAACAAGTATTTAATCACACCTTAAGCAACTCTTTCAATAGAAAAGAATCTGATACAAATTTGCTTCCTCTAAATTAATGTTGAAATGAGTGATAATTATAATAATAATCCCAGTGATTTAAAACACAAAATCAGGTTTCGCTAATCCAATAACAACAATCAGAAAGATATGATCAATCAATCAGACAACTACAAGTCAACAAAGATAAAAAAAAAAAAAAGAGACTAAACAACATATAAACATGTAAACCACAAAAAAACATAAGCATTACTTGTGAGAGTAAATTGGCATCAATCAACCAGCTAAGAAAGTAATAATTAAGCAAGAAATAATAGCAAATTTAATTAGTACAACAGAGTCAATTGTGAAAAGGACTAAATTAATAAAAACTTGAATAGTGACTGATCATTTCATTTCCATGCAAAGTCACCTTTCAAAAGAGTATAGAAATTATTGAGACGTCTCAGACCAAGAAAAGAAACACAGTAACTTGAAGTGTTCCACCACAAACAAGATTTAAGTATCTGGCTTTAATCTGCCATAAGGCGAATGAACAACTTGTATAAATTAAGTACTGATCGGTTAACTCGAATGGATCACCTGATCCTAATTCCTGAATTGATTTTGGTGGTACCGGTTTTACTAGACCGGAAATCACTTATGAATACCGAAAGTCTTACAGTTAACCAAAGGGACATGGAAACGCGATGATCAGGAAGCAAACCAACGACCGAACCGCCAACCGCCGTCGTTCAAAACAATGGCAGAAGTGCACAAATTTCCGAACTTTGAAGCAAATTCACGCTTCTATGGTTGTTAAAGGCCTCATGTCTAATCTTTCTGTTGTTGGGGAGCTAATTTACTCGGCTTCTCTGTTGGTTCCTGGAGCACTTAATTATGCCCACAAGCTGTTCGACGAAATCCCTAAACTAGACGTATCCATTTGTAACCATGTGATGCGTGGCACTGCTCAGAGTATGAAACCTGAAAAAACGGTTTCTTTATATACTGAGATGGAGAAACGAGGTGTTTTACCTGATAGGTATACGTTTACGTTTGTTCTCAAGGCGTGTTCGAAGCTTGAGTGGAGATATAATGGATTTACGTTTCATGGGAAAGTTTTGAGACATGGGTTTGTGTCCAATGAGTATGTTAAGAACGCTTTGATCCTTTTTCATGCTAATTGTGGGGATTTGGGAATTGCAAGTGAACTTTTTGATGATTCAGCGAAAGCTCATAAGGTTGCTTGGTCTTCTATGACTTCTGGGTATGCTAAGAGAGGGAAGATAGATGAGGCAATGAGGCTTTTCGATGAAATGCCAGACAAAGATCAGGTAGCTTGGAATGTGATGATTACTGGTTGCCTGAAATGTAAGGATGTGGATACAGCAAGAGAGCTCTTTGATAGGTTCTCAGAGAAAGATGTTGTGACTTGGAATGCAATGATCTCTGGTTATGTAAATTGCGGGTTTCCGAGGGAGGCACTAAGTATATTCATGGAGATGAGGGATGCTGGTGAACACCCGGATGCTGTGACAATGCTGAGTTTGTTATCTGCTTGTGCAGTCTTAGGAGACTTAGAAACTGGGAAGAGACTTCATCTATACATCTTGGAAATGGCTTCTGTTTCGAGCTCCATACATGTGAGCACTTCTATTTGGAATGCTTTAATTGACATGTATGCAAAGTGCGGAAGCATAGATAGAGCAATTAAAGTGTTCAGAGGAATGAAAAATCGGGATCTGTCAACCTGGAACACTTTGATATTTGGTTTGGCTTTGCATCATGCGGAGGGATCAATTGAAATGTTCGAAGAAATGCAAAGGCTGAAAGTATGGCCAAATGAAGTGACTTTTATTGGAGTTATATTAGCTTGCAGCCACTCTGGGAGAGTTGATGAAGGGCGTAGATATTTTAGCCTTATGAGGGATATGTATAATATTGAACCAAACATAAAGCATTATGGTTGTATGGTAGACTTGTTGGGACGAGCAGGGCTATTAGATGAAGCACGCATGTTTGTGGAGTCGATGAAGATTGAGCGTAACGCCATTGTATGGAGAACCCTTTTAGGTGCTTGTAAAATTTATGGGAATGTCGAGTTAGGGAAGTATGCAAATGAGAAACTTCTCAGTATGAGAAATGAGGAGAGTGGCGATTACGTGTTGCTCTCCAACATATATGCTTCCACAGGAGAGTGGGATGGGGTGCAGAAAGTAAGGAAGCTGTTTGATGATACAAGAGTGAAAAAACCGACTGGAATTAGCTTGATCGAGGAAGACAATGACAAATTGATGATGCAACTTTTACTCTCTTCAGAACCTGAGTCAAAATAAAGAGGCCGGTTTAGTTAAGATAAACAAAAATCAATGCTTCATAGCCTAACTTTGGACCGTAAGATTGGGTAATTTCCTCCAATGATGATAAATTTGATAGATGCTTTCCTTTTTTTGGTTCTCTGGTTTTTGAGTTCTCAATTTAGAACTCTGAACTAGTAAAGCAACATGATATCATTTTATGTTCTAACTTCTAAGAGACTTAGCAGAGCATCACATCGATGTTTACACGCTTAACTTCAAGATGAGATGATCCTTTGCAGAATCATTGTGTAACATATAAGTAACATATATTAACGTTATAAAGCTCGCACTTTTTTTTTCCTGACATCTACTATGTTGATTTCATGATTCTGGATTTAGCATAGATTATAGAACAGCGAAAAGAATTAAGAAATTGTGGTAAATGATGATTAAACGCAACTTTTGACAGATTAACTCGTTACATAAATCAATATGGAGATGAAAAAAGAAAACCAGAAATGCATGGAACACACGTCTGAAAGGTCAAGCTCACACTTTTACACACCAAACCATGTATTTCTTAAAGCATGGGAAAAGAAAACTCATATATCAGGCTAAGACCAGATCTTTCAATGGCGTCGAGAAAGAGCAATAGCTGATAGGAGAATGAGAAGAGTGAGGAGGACAACAGCAATGAAAGATCCAATCAAAGATCCGGAGATACGCTCACAGAAGGAGTTGAATTGTTGAAAAATAGCAAACCAGTTTGTTTTATTGTTCCCATTGTGTGCCAAGTAGACAATGGCTGCTGCTGAGGATGCTCCAGCAGTTAGAAGACCCAACATTACCTAACACATGAAGAGGAGCCACTCGTAAACACTAAGCAGTAATATCATACTGTAAGCTCCTTCACTTAAACTCGTGAGTAAAAACTCATTTCTGTTTCAGGTTCTTTTGTTATTGTTGGTTTTAACTGTTAAGCTAACGAGAAGGCACATGCTTATTAAACAGGGCAAGTTTAAATTTGCTGATGACTTACCACATCAAGGACGATAAGAAGAACTCTACTGTTCTGAGTCTTGCTCTTGACGATGTGTACAAAGGCCAAAGTTAGAGAGAAGATAAGGTAACCACTCACAACAGCATTTGCAACCACAAAGAACCTGATTGATCAAACCAACCAAAGGCAAAAACTCTTCAAGAATTAGTCCAGGTTATTCCCTGATGTATGAAAACAGGTAAAAGAAAATGTAGAAGAATCCATTCACATACGATAAGGCTGGAAGATCGTTGTATTCGGCTTGGAACCGTATGAATTGAGTGAAGAAAGGCAGAGTTTCATGTGTGGTTCCCATGAGGATTGCACTACATATAGTGTTAAAGAATGCAATAACCCTAAGAATAAACTCAAGAATCGCAATCCTTTTGCTCATCAGACCGCTCTTTTGGATACCTATGCTTGTCTCCATGATTTCAGTCTGACCTGACATCATTTTCTCTCTGATCTTTAAGGTTTTATTAGTTTCTTGTGAAGGAAGTTAGGGCTAGGTTTCTTGAGAGTTTGATGAGGGTTAAGAGCGTTGAGTGAGCGTATATATACTGGCATGCTTTGGGACATATAGTGGTTATGATAAGGTCCTTATCACTATTGTACTTGCTAAAGGTATCCCTTTTTTAGTATTATACTTTCCATAAACTTAGCATAAAAGGATATGCTTATAAATCTATACTTATTTACCTTCATGTACCACCAAACCTCCTATGCAAATTTGGAAAGCATAAACTCTATCCAAATTTTCATACAAATCTTTAGCTCAACTAATATAATATAAAAAGTTGTCGCTGGAATATGCATGTGGAGTAGTTTCGTAGTCTATGTATAGTGATAAGTTAAAATAGTGGAATTAGTTATGTTCGCAGCAGATGATTAACAAACCCACTTATTCTTTTATAATATTTTTGAAAATAGGAAATCTCTAAATACTTGGATATTTAAACTAAAGTTCCTAAAGAATTGGAGATATAGATCCCAAATGGTTCTCTGTGTCAGTCACTTTGTCTATTTAGGTTACTAATAAATAAAAAACCTATATATTTATTTCATCAAATGAACCTTATCAAATTGAAGCAGGACACCTAAACCAAATGAATATATTGAAATATTTTCAATATTATTTACGCTTTTTAAATTGAAGATACGACTTCAGCTTTTAAGTTGGGTTACGTGTTCCCATGCAAGTTATGTCAATTAGCTTATTCAAAACACTGGTTTGTTTTGATCTCAACATAAACTTCACTTAAAAACATAAATGGTTTCAAACTTCACTTAGTGGTTGATCATTACCATGAGCTTTGTGTAGTGTTTTGGACTTTGGAGTGTCAAACACAAATGAGTAATTGATTTGGAAAGACAAGGGGGCAATTGAAAAACAAAAACAAAAAATACATACAAAAACTTGTATTGATCCAGATAGTTACACAAAAAGAGTTGTTTTCAGTAATTATAATTAGTTAAAATAAAATAAATTCTTCTACCAACATAACTCGGTTCATTCAACATTCAAGAGGAACAAAAACAAAACCGGACAGTGATAGTCTTTGGAGTGCTCACCGAGCAAACTTTTGGCGAGATGAAGCTACCAACAATCTAATGATCAGAAGAATTGTTTCCGACAGCGAGAATCTTCCAGAAATAGCAACCTGTCTTAACTACTAACAGAAGCATATGTGCAAAGAAACACCATAGAGAGAGAAGAATAAGTTTATATACCTTTCATGTGGACCAAAAGGAACAATGGATTGCTGCCCAATTGGTTGATTAACCTGAACAATGTCAACAAGAACCTGATAGATTCTCATTCATCTCTTTCCCTGCATATGAACTTTAAAGATTCTTGAGAGACTATAAGGTAATAGTTTGCGTCTGTCAGAGAGAGGCTTAAGCATGCTGTAATTAAGACCCAATACATGAGATGAGACGTTTAACATAGTTAAATAATTCATACAAAAGGAACTGCGCACAACCAAACTAAGGTTTCTGAATCTGATCCGAGGAAAGAAAAAGGTAAACTGAAAGACAGACAGCATTACAGCCCAGGCAAATGGATATGGTTTAATGGGTAGGAGCTTGGCAGTATTTTGGTCACAAGCGGACATGGAAATTTTAAAAACAAACTTATATATCTCATACACATATAATCGGTTCTCCTAGGTAGAATTTGGTGGTTCAGCTTTGTCATCTTGTTTGGTGAAAAGGCTTCAACTGTGGACTGTGGGATAGGCTTCAGGCTTCAGGATCTCACACTGTTTTAGTGGGAAGGGGAAAAGGTCACAAAGGGAAAAAAGCAGTGAATCAGAATCTAACACCGGGACAGATCAGATCAGATTATGTCATAAACTTGGGGCAAATAGCTAGGTAAACTAAGTTTAAATGATGGACTTACGCAAACCATAAAATAATCTAACCTTTTTAATCACCCACCAGTAGCTTCTAGTAGTCATAGTTTCTGAGTCGATGGGTAGAAGAATGGCTGGATAACCTGATGACAAAACCCATGATAAGGATCAACCACTAAGAGTTGCTAGCCAAAATTAAAACCAAAAGTCTGTGTGGTACATCAACATTAGAAACACTAGATCTCCGCAGTTCTTAAGTATAAATACTTGGTATAGTGTCACAAGCATATAAGGGAAGAAATCATCTCACCCAGAACTGCTATTACGTCCAGATGCATAACCTCCATACACTCCATATGCAGAACTACTACTACCACCAATCTACAAAAAACAATATCAAAAGAGTCATTAATTGAGAACTGATATGTTGAAAACAACATGTAATGGAGCCTTTTCGAAGACATACCGGCGCACCATAAGGTGAATAACCTTCAGCAGACAAACCACTTGAGCCATAACCACCAGGATAAGGATTACCACGCTCAAGTCTTCTGCCATCACGACTATCATAGTCCAATCTATCACCAGCATCTGGTGCAACAGGAACATAAGGCAAGACTGGCATAAGTGCAGAAACAGGACCTTCCCGGTCAAAAACATTGGTTCTTAATCTTGATGTAATTTGTATGAGAGCTTCCTTGGCAACATCAAGTTCTCCAGAAATCTGAACATTCAAATAGTTTCTGCTGTAAACGCTCAACGTGAAGGGCTTTAAGATTGAGAGAATAAACTGGAATGGCAATTATAGGGGTAGCCCTTAAACATTGTGAAGTTTACCTGAACCATCTCATCATCATCAGATGCAACTTTTGGAAGATCTTCCTTCCCGAGTACACGGATGTTAGCTTTGGTCATTCTTCTCATCTCAGTTATGATGGCTCCTCCTTTACCAAGGATACAACCAATCCTAGAACTTGGCACAAGAAGACGAGTGGTGAATGAAACAAGTCCAGAATCTCTTTCCACCTTGTCGCTGCATTTAGGTTGTAGCCGCATAGCTGCTTCTATGGTTGGGGAATATGCATCCTCAAAAACCTAAAACAGATTAAGACATTGTCAAGGAAGAAAAGCTGGATAGACTATTCTCACCTAAAAGACAGAAGAGATTTGAAAGAAATTCAAACCTCTCTTGCTGATATAGTTATTAAACAATCGTTTCCTTCAATTCTGGAGCTATCAACTTTTATATTTGCTCTAGTTTCCTGTCGAAGCTGATTGATTAGAGCACCACCTTTCCCAATAACACCTGCAATGTTTTCAACTGGAGAAACTAGGCGAATATGGAACTCTGTTGCCGGTGGCTCATTTCTAGGAGCTTGGTATAAAGGGCGGGACCAATCTCCCGCATCACTTTTGTATCCTCCGTAGGAACCCATCAGCGGTGCTATCCCTACAAGTCGAGGGCCACCCGCATGACTCATGAGTGAACCAGAAGGATATCCACCAGCAATTGAAGAAGAAAGTAGGTTCTGACTACGTGAAGGATTATCATGAAGGCGAGAGGCAATCTGATGCAGAGCCTTCTTAACAATGAGCACCTCTCCAGATATCTACAAAGAAACAGAGATGAAAAACAAACAAAAAAAAAATACCATAAATCTTGAATCAGAAGATAAATGCTGCTACGAGGAATTCGCCAATAGATAAGTTACAGATAAGAAAAAGGCAGTAAAAGTAAAAACACATAATAAAACCTGAATGAGCTCATCAGAACTGAAGGCACATAGAGGCATGTTTCTGTCCTTAATGATACGAATTAGAGCACCTGTCTCACTCCGAATGTTCTGGACAATCTGGCCACCTCTCCCAAGAATACATCCAATCTGATCTGAAGGAACAAGTAACCTAGCAATGACTTGATGCTCTCCCTCAGAGCTATCTTCGGTTAGCGCATCATCAGCAAGAACTCTATCATGAATCCTGAACAAAGCATCTTGCGCAGGAGAAAGAACTTTATCCCCATCTCCAAAGGCATTGGTCTCATCACTAGGGCTATAGATAGTAATGACGCGGTCATCACATCCCGGAATCGCCTCCCCGATTCTAATCTTGGATCGAGTATCCATCCTCAGTTGCTTGACAATCTCACCTCCTCTGCCAATAACACTCCCAATCTTCTTAACTGGGCAGAGGTATCGGTACACAGTATCATCAAGATCAATCACAAGTGAATCTCTATCGTCACCACGATATCTCCTTTTGCTTACACCATTGTCATCGTAGTCAGACTGAGGACGAGACCTCTTTCTATGGCTATCTCTATGATCCGGTGACATTGTAAACTCTGTAACCACATGAATAATTATTAAAACAATAAGAGCTCCAAATCTTTAGTTATTTCAACCAATCAAAAAATCAAAACAAAAATGCTCATAAATCTAAAGCTATTCAGAATCAATCAATGGTCTAGAACCATATCAAACGAACAAGCTAAGTACAAAAAAAAACAAATTGAGACCTGGAATTCAATGTTGGGAGGGACTCTTAGAGATTCCAATTACGCTATCAGTCAGAGACAGAAGTCGATTTGGGAGAGAATCTTGATTTTCTTGACGATAATCGTTTCTCCTAGGGCTTGCGCCTGCGCGGACTTTAATCGGGTTTTTGTTCTATATACTTTTCTACAATTATTCATTCATTATATTTTTTCTGCTTTAAATATCAAAATAAAGTTCAAATTTTTTTTTTTTTTATGGTCGAAATTTGCTAGTTAGTTCATCAGATTTTTTTTTTAATTCGAGTTTTGTTTTTTTTTTGTAACTCTAAAATGTTTATTGTCTATTTTTGTAGTACCGAAATCAAACTATTAGTTCATATGGATGATTTGTGTGCTTTTACTTTCGATTTGAGTAGTTATATTTCGACCAAACCGTATCTATTTATATTTTAGATTTCTGTGGAAGAAAAAGTATTAAGAAATCGAACAAAAATATGAATTTTTATTTCTTATATATTTGAAAAATACTGTGAAAAAAAAAAAAAAAATTCTCATTTCGGTTTGTCATATGAAATTTTGGTTCGGTTTTGAATTTGATTCAATTTGTTTTTTTTCCAGATTTTACATCTGCCGTTTTACATTTGTGTTTTAAAAAAAAACAATCGGTTAACGAGAAGCTTTGACGCTATTTTTGTAACAATACATATAAAGAATATTTGGGTGTTGTTTTGCGGAGTAATTGCGTTATGAAAAGAAAAGTCTGCAAATTTGCTTTTTTTTCCCAAGTGCAAAAAAGAATAAAAGAGAACAACATACTCAAAACTTTAGATTTTTAGCTTATAAAAGTTTACAAATCTTCAAATTACATATTGTTATTTATTGCGAAACTATCAAACACAACCAATTTTTTTTTTTGGGAAGTTACGGAAGTGGAGATTGGGGAGGAGGAGAGGCAACGAAACCACTCCATTGGGGAGGAGGAGAGGCAACAAAACCACTCCAGTTGGTGTTAGACCCCGGCGCCTCGTAATCCATCAGCTCCGTCGTCTTCCTTACATTGCCTTCCTGTGATTTTTTCCATTTATTATTTATATTTCAGTTAATTAAATATATTTATTTATTTTTTGCTACCATTATTAACAAGGTGGGATCACTCACACCTAAAAACCAATGGTTCAATAGTTTCTTAGGAAATTTTTATTTTCTTATTACAATTTCTAACATGTTTTTGTATTGTTGTACATCTTGTTTACACTCTGAATGGAAAACATACTACCAGAAATTAAACCATACGTAGTCTTTTGCAGGAAGATTTTTGAGTATATGTCATAATTAAGAATATAAGTTAAATTCTTTCTTAAAGATCCAATCTAAGTTCCTAAAACCGTGTTTCTTTTTGTACCGTTCTATGATTAGAAAGAAGTTAATTAAAAGACAAGCAGAGCACAAAGAAGTACCCTGGAAGGAAATACCTCAGCAGTACTGTAACCGCCCGACAACTTTGCAGTGTGCAAGTTTCTCCCCATGGCTTAGAATAGAAAGAAATTCACATACAAAAAAAACATCAGGCATAAATTCAATATCCCCGTAAATATAGGGCCAAAACATAAACTCATTAAAATATTTTTAACAGAGAGATTAAGAAGAAGAAAGAATATCACAATTAGATGTTACCATTGGAGAAGAAGATTAGTAGTACAAGAGAGAAAACAAGAAGAACTTTGAGGAAACAAGATTGACCCATTGTTATCTCTTTGAAGTTCTCGAGATTTTATTTATATTAAACTTTTTATTATTACTTTAATTATAAAGTTTGTTAGTTATTAATCCATTTTTCTATAATAATAGTCAAACTTTAATAAAGAGAAAAGTGAACCTTTAGTTTCAAGATTTACTACTTTACCTGGAAACTACTTCAGCTTCAGATCCAACAAGAAAGATGGTAATTATTTGATTAAAATATAGTCGAGTTAAAAAAAAATAATAGAAAAACTTAATTATGCTTTAAATTACCAGCTGATTATTGAGAAACAAACTCGCATGTATGGCCACACGTGTAACCCCAGTGACTCCATGTGACGTGAACTGGAGTCGAGCACCTCATGTCTGCCACTACTAAAGAACATCAGTTTTTACTCTTTTTTTCTTCTTTTTTTTTACTTTGTAGAAGCTATTTACAGCGTAAATAGATAGTCAATTATTTCATTAAATATAATAATGTAAAAACTAGATGAAATGAACCAGAGTTTCTTATAGAAGCAAGACTTTCTCTCCAATTAAACTATCTCACTGCTATTAAGTTAGGCTATTCTCCATGAGTTTGACAAGTAAACTTTCTGACTACGAAAGTCAAATTTAGTTTTGGGTATTATAATGAAAAAACACCAAGTTGAAACCAAAAAAAGTTTACACACATTCTGTCTTTTTACTTACTCAAAATATCGATTACCGTATTAATTTCTAACTAGGGAACAAGGTTTGACTTTTAATTTTAATTGAGTATCATGTTTCCCATTTTACTATTACAACCGTCCATGTAAAGTCTAAACCATAGCACACAACAAGACAAATTAATCAATAACCTTTTTTTTTAAAAGAAGGCTAAGATAATATCGAAGCATGTGATGACTGTGGGAGTTGTTATAAAAATCAGTGCCTTGCCAAGATTTATAAGCTAAGCAATATACTATGCACTTAATTTAGCCCTAAACCCAAAAAAAAAACTTACTCACAATGGTAATTCCGGACGAAGCAGAGACAAAAACACAAACTAAACATAAACAATATCATGGTCGTCAGTTTTGTATTTTTACCCGACAATGTTGGTCCTTTTCAACTGTTCACTCCAAAAATAGAGCGGACACAAGATGAACGTTAAGCCAAAGCAACTGAAGTTTAGCCTTGAATTCTTATAGATACAAAAAAAAAAAAAAAAAATGGAACCGATTTCTCATTTACGGCGGCAATTTTATTGGTTAACCCCCGCATTTATAAACTAAGTGGTCTGATCTTTTTTGGTGTTTTACGATATGAGTTACCACAGATTAAAGCTGGGCTTATAGTCCAATAATTGTTTAAGACCAGCTTTGAACGGAAGATCGGTGAAAACAATCCAACACTGTGTTCATTTCCCCATCTACTTATTCTGTACAATTTTTTATTCACAATTGACCATTTTAAATATTTTATTTGATCCGTTTTGGCCCCCTTCGCTCCCTAGCACGCAAAGTCTTATTAGCACTTAGTATATTGACACTCTAGTCGTCTAGGTGTTCGCTAATAGTCTAATAGTACAAGATGCAAACAAATTGAACTTGGGCTTCATGAGTCTTGGGCTTTTTCTATAGTGGCGTACTCTTGTAGTATATTTTTAAAAGAAAAAAATAGAGTTGACTCCATATTTCCTCCTCTATAATTGAAGTTCTGCTTCAATCTCCCCATAATTTTAACTTCTTCTTATTTCCCGATATAATTATATTTCCTTTCAAACTTTTTTTCCTGATCAGTTCCACCTACAAAACTTAGATCAACAAAATCACATGACTTATAATCTGATTGGTTTTATAACCTAATTAAAAATGGAAATTTGGTAATTGGAATTCAAACTTATTTTTTATCGATACAGAGATAGTTCTTCTTCTTCATCAAGAGAGATAACTTTCACACTAGAAATAAACAATTGAAAGAGTTTTATACCAACATATTTGACTCACCATTGTTCCGATCAGGTAACTCAAACGTGTTAACGTAAAGTTTTCTCCATTGATTTTTTTGTTATGGAAGTTATATATATTTCTCTCGATGAAGAACAAGAATTCTTTATGTATCGATAAAAAAAGAAATTTGAACCATAATTCCCAAATTTCTAATTTTAATTGGGTTATAAAGCTAATCGGATTATATGCTCGGGTTAAATCATATTTCAAACTAAACATGATTTGTTGACTTGATCGCGATTTTGTTGATTTAAGGTGGCACTGAACAGAGAAATTTTTTTGGGAGAAATATAATTATATATGATTGTATAGGGAGAAATATAAAGAACTTAAAAGTTTGAGGGTATTGAAAAAAATCTGCATTATTAAGGGGGAAATATGAAGAAATTAAAAGTTTAGGGGTATTAAAGTAGAATATGTATTATAGAGGGGGAAATATGCATACAACCCAAAAAAAGTATAATTTAAATATTGTCAGAATAGACCCAAAAATAAAATAAATAAAAATGTAATGAAGCTTAGAGAAAGAGAAGTGTAGAGTATTAGACCCACGAAATCAACAAAGTATCAAAAATAATAAAGTAAAAATTAATAACAAAAAATATATTTTAAATTATATAAAAAAATATACAAAAGGGATACTTACATAATACACCTATGCACGAACGATTTAAGTTAAAATCATGCTCATACATAATCTTAAAGTCTAGTCTTAACGCGTGCGCCTTCCTCTCTTGCGTTTTATACGACACGACGATTATATCGATTTGGACCGTCTTAAAGAAAGAAGGATTCAAAATCATAATGATGATGTTTGACGAAGATTTTCTAAAACTCCCTATTACAAATACGATTTCCTAACTCCAGATTCATTCCTTGTTTTGGTGTCTGTCTTATTCTCAATTTAACAAATACAACGGTGATGTTGATGTAGGAGTTTCAACCCTCATTTACGTTTCCCACTTCTCCATATTCGATTCAGCTTCTCCTTTCTTAAAAAAAAAATCGATCCTTTACGTCTTTCGCTGTATACGATTGAATTTGAATTACAGTTCGAGTCATTTAGATTTTACTGTAATGATCTGATTTCGAATTTGAATTCCTTTGTGGGTTCAATTGATTCCGATCCGATTGATTGAACCCAGTTTTTTTCAGGTCTTGTTGGGTCGATCGTTCTGATTCCAAGTTTTGATTTTTTTGGTGTTTGATCGATTTGTGGGATTCTAGGGTTACGTTGGTAACTGAAATCGATCAAAGGGATTCGAGTTTGTGAGATGGTATATTTCCAGAGCTCAATCTCACTCATAGACCAATCTCCGATCATGGCGAATTCACCAGATTATCATCATCAACCAAAACCAAGAAGCAGCAATAATCGAAAATCTAGCTGTTCAAATTTCCCAGTTTGCTGCGATGGCTCTAGATCAGCTGCAATCGACGTGGTGATCTTAATCGCTGTGATCATATCATCCGGGTACTTAGTCTTCCCTTATATCAAATTCATCACACTCAAATCTATTGAAATCTTCTCAGAGCTCTCTTGTTTAGTCAAAGAAGAGATTTTGCGTAACCCTGATCCAATTGTCTATGGCTTAATCGCTTTAAGCATCTCATGTACTGCATTGTCTGCTTGGATGATTGTTATACTCTTATGTAGTCGTCATAAATGTGGGAAACCTAATTGCAAAGGTCTTAGGAAAGCTAATGCTGAGTTTGATATTCAGCTTGAGACTGAGGATTGTATTAAGAGCTCTACTTATGGTAGTTCGAGTGGGAAGAATGTGAACAAGAAGGGTTTGTTTGAGTTGCCTCGTGATCATCACCGAGAGTTAGAGGCAGAGTTGAAGAAGATGGCTCCACCGAATGGGAGAGCCGTGCTTGTTTTTAGAGCAAAATGTGGGTGTTCCGTTGGGAGATTAGAGGTCCCTGGACCTAAGAAGCAGCTACTGCAGCAAAGGAAGATTAAGAAATGAAGATCAAGGTTTCTATCTTTTTGAGGTAAAGATGGGATCATTACAGGTTATGACTGATGATAATGATGATGATTACTTGTTCAGCTTATAAACGACTTTCTTTCTTTTGGGGTTTAGTTATTTTCATAAAAATTTCTTACACAAACTAATTTTAATTTATGTTAATCTCCATGTGTTTAAATAAAAAGATTTACAATGAGGATATTACAGAGAAAGTGGTTAATAGTGAAGAATAATGATTTCGTTTTGTTGAATGAGTTCTTTGGGTTTCTTTTATTCCGAGTCCATGATTGTGATTCAAACCCTTGGATATGCTCTAGATTCTCGCGTTTCTGTGTGCTTTTTATATATGGGTCTGGTTGGAAATTTCACCATATATGTTGAAACTTTTAAGACTGTTGCGTTTCATTGAATAAACGTCTCTTGAATTCAAAAAAAAAAAAAAAGATCTCCCTTTATCAAAAAAGTCGGAGTTTTGCCATAATGTCATTGCTTCCAACGAGCTCAATTCAATCATACTGGCATGTTGCATACAAGATTTTCTATTGAAGGTGGTCCAAATTTTATAAGATAAGCAAAAAAAGTCTATTGAAAATGGCATCATCATCAGCTTTGTCTCGCTAACGAGATCGTGAAGAATAACAGAGAAGCCATAAACAAGTTTGCTGATGTTTTGTTGGAGAAGGAAACTTTTACCGGAGACGAATTTCGAGCAATGTTGCCGTTAACACCGAGGATACAGTTGGAATCAAAGCCTTTATTAGTGTCTAATACAAATCGAACCGGAAATTCCGGTCCGTAAACATGAACACGTAAATAAATAAATCTATGGTATTGGTATTCTAAATTTCTTCCTACACAAAATTTATAAAAGTAAACCCTCACCTCACCTACTGGAATCTTCAAAATCGTCCAAAAATGTCCTTGATTGCTTGGTATGTTCCGGTTATTACAACCACGATACCAGTTAATATAATACCGATAAGAACCAGTGTTTCGAACCCGAGTCTTCGGTATTTCCCAGAAATCTTTAGGTAACATAAACATGGCAATAAAACCGATGCGGAAGCGCTCAAGAATGCTCCGACCAAACTCATGAGATCACCGAAAAAAGGAAGAAGCAATGCCACGATCACATTGCTTATGACCAACATCGTACTCAGAAATAAACCGGCGGCTCTCTTGTTAGGCAAAAACCGGGAAACCCGACTTCTCATTGCGTCGATAATGGGCGTAACCATGAGAGCAAACTTAGCTATAGGGTTCACCAATGTAGTACATATCGCCACTTTTGAACTAAGCTTATCAGTAGGAAGATTTAGTGTGATTTGTGATTCTACATTTGATCCATACATTAAGTAACCCAATATCGCCATCGATGCATATATGAATGTGCATATTGTGAAACATATAACCATAACCTACAATTTTGAAAGAAAACAAAACATACAAAATCATTAGTATGAGATTCGTTAAGAAAACTATAACAACCGTGTTTCTGATGAAACTTACGTTTGAGAATTGGCGTTTGTTTTTCATGGAAGTGTAAAGAGTTGGGAAAACTGGATGAGCGCAGTAACAAAATGCGTATAAGCTCACGGAAGTAGTGACTCCTTTAAGACGAAAGATCTCTGAGTCATTGCTCTTGAACCCTACTCCATCAAAAGCTCCAATCCAAAAGATAGAAGCAAGAATCAACCCGGAAGCAAAGGCACCACTCGCGGAAACATAAGAAAGAATCCTCATGTCGTCCAACCAAACCGAAGGAAGAATTATGAGAGCTACAAGGACGATGAACATTTGCTTGCCTCCAAATTCAAGTCCCATGAAGGTGAATCTAAAATTTGAGAAGAGTTTGTTAAGGTTGTCACCTTCTAGGATCAAGAAACTAGTCGCAACTAGGTAAAGTTCTAGGTTCATGAAGATGGAGACAACGGCACGTCCTGTATTTCCAAAGGCTTTGTAACCAATGTCAGGGTAAGATCTAAGAATTGGATCCATGTCCATACATCTCTTAATGAGAATGGCACAATAGAAAGTTGTAATTGATACGGTGAAGAGAATGATCAAACTTAGCCATCCTCCTGATGCTAAAGCATATGGGACCGATAATATGCCTACACCTACAAGAAAAAGACAACAAAAATGGATTAGAAGAAATGCAAATGCAAACGTGTTTTTTTGTGTGTGTAAAATATTTACAAATGTCATTCAAGTATAAATTAAAACACAAACACAAATAAATAATTATTGTCATATCCTTATCAAGATATGATTTGATTTGATTCAAGCGGTTTGTAAAAGAAGAAGAACACAAATTGAAAAGGGAAGACGTGTTGTTAGTGGTTTCGGTATGTTGAGGGACGACACGTCGTATGTAGACTTCCACACATAATCTATTGTTTTCATATATGTCAATTCACTCTTTAAATCAATTTTGTTCTTTTTCTAAGCACAAAATATTTTCTTAACACCACATTTCTATATTTTCTTTCTTACAGCAACCATCATCCTATAGTAGTAGATGATACACTTTAAGAGAGACATTAGGACACTATTTTAACCTTAGACTTAATAGAACTCTACTCATAAGACCATGCTTACTAGGTATTTAACTACAAGCACACACAAGACACTTTTTTCTACGATTGAACAACTCTCATTTACAGCTGTGGACTTAGCTTAATGTGAGTCCCACTTAGAAAACAAATCCAACACTCTTTTTCTTCTTTGTTTTTCTAACATCTTCCACACTTAGATATTTTACGAGACTTTCAACAATTTTACTATTCTTGATTGACTTGACTTAATTTCTTCTTTACTAAACAGCTTCGCTTATGGAATCACAACTCAACACTCCCTCTTGATTCCATGATTCCATGACTAGTTTTATAGCTGTGATTTAGGCTTTTGAATTGAAGTTTCTTTTCCCCCATTTGGTCTTGGATTTGTGAGGTGGTGGGTCCATCTTGACGACATTGGCGAAGCTCAGAGATAAGGTAGATTTCATGACTTGGTTCTTAATTTGATGAATCTGGGTTGTTACTTCCTTTCTCTTTTCCTTCATTGCATCAAGGTTCTTCTTTAGAATTGGGGTTTTCAATATTTCGGCATAGGACTTGGTTGGAATCAAAGGCATTGCTCCCTCTTGAATGAGACCAATTTTGAATTTGTTTTGTTGTTCTTCTGTCTTACTGAACTTTAACTTCTCGTTGTTTTGCACATGTTCTGAAGCAAATTCAATATCCCCAAATCTGATGTTTTGATGAGCGTTACATGCAACAGTTTTTGTTGCCTTTCCTTTGATTGGCTCTTTAAGCAATAACCAATAGTTCTGAGATAAGACATCTGTTGTGGTTGTATTCAGCTTCACGTGTTTGTGCTTGGATGAGGATGGTTCCTTGCTATTCTCCTCAGTTCTACTAGCTCTTTGATGTGTGTCTTTGATTGACCTATTGATGCGTGTCTCTGTTTCCGGTAACTCTAGCTTCTTCTCTCTTTCAGTTGTAATCCCTATTGTTTGCTTGAACTCATTGATTCCCATATTCTTCTATCTTGTTTCTTGATCAGTTACTTTATCCTTGTTGACATTGATCCCTTCTGACTCATTTTCTGAGTCACTCATATCCTTTCTTTTGTTTTTCATATATGTTTTCTTCACTTGAAGTGTGGGCGGGTTGCCTTTAGAAGTAGCCGTTAAGGCTTTCTTGGTGGTAGCTGTGTTTCCTGATTGATTGGGATCATTCTCATTCCTTTTTATCTGGTGCATTGGGGCGCTCTTTGGTTGCACTATAGCTTCAACTCTGTTCTTAGTGATATACTCATAGTTAGAGGCATGCGATAAGAGGTTACCTGAGGTATTTTCTGGATTAAAAGGTTGTATCCTGATCATTTGCTTTGCCTCTTGATGCAGATTATCGGTTTCACTTTAAACTACCATTGATGTTTCTCTTATTGCAGACAACTTAAGGTGGAAGCTATTCTTGATCATTGGAATCTCAGCAACCCTCTTCCCATCTTGATCATGGATTGTGCATCTGTTCAACTTGAAGGTAACTTCATATCCATTCTCAATCATTTGAGACACGCTTAAGAGGTTTTTTGTGATTTCTGAAACCAAGAAGACATTCTGGATGACTTTCTTTCCCTTCTTAGTCATTATCTCTACATCTCCTTTACCTTTTGATAAAAGAACATCTCCATTTCCAATCAGTATATGAACATTGATGTTTTTGTTGATGTGCAGGAACAGATTCTCATTTGCTGTCATATGGTTAGTGCAACCACTGTCTATGAGCCAATAATTATCTTCAAGAACCTCTTGATCAGCTTGTCTAGCCGTGAACATGTAGTAACTTCCTTCTTCTTCTGTTTTGTTCATTCTCTTCTTGGTTTGCTTGAGCTTGTTCTGCCCTTTTAAACTTACAGTCTTTGATAAAGTGACCTGTTTTGCCGCAGTTGAAACAAGATCGGGGATCTCTGCTTCTATAGCTGTCAGGTCGATTTTTACCATGCTTGATGAAGCACACATCCTCATTGTGAGTATCCCTCTTACAGAATCCACACCATCTCTTCTCTCTATAGCCTGTCTGAGTAGAACTTGACTTGCCTTTTTCTTCTACATTCAGGTTTCTAAATTTAGCATAGAAAGCACCTTCAGCTTCTTCATCTTCTTCGGGAAAAAATTTCTTTTCATGAGCCTCTAAGGATCCAACCAGTTCAGCATAGGTAACTGTTTTAAGATCTTTGGTTTCTTCCATTAGAGAGGAAAGAGGAGCATAGCTTTTAGGCATTGAAGCTAGCATTTTTACCACTAGATCAAAATTTGATTTTCCTCCACCTAGCGCTCTCATTTGATTAGCAATGGCTTGAATCTTATCAGCATATAGTTTGACCTTTTCATTTCCTTGGTACGAGTGCTCCAGCAAATCCCACGCTTGCTTGGCTGTTGTTGCAGAGAGGATCTTGTCAAAGATGGCATCAGCTACAGCATATTGGATTATTTGAAGAGCAGCAGTATCCTTGACCTTGAGACTTTTCAAGATGGTAGCTTCCTTAGTGTGTTCAGCTCCAGGAGTTTCAGGTGACTGAGGTAAATCTGGATCTGGAATTCCTTCCTTAACTATTTCCCATAGTTCCTTGTTCATGAGCGTAGTTCTCATTCTTGCAGCCCAGAACTCATAGTTCTGACCATCGAACACTGCCACTAATTGTGATGATTGTAGATTTAACGCCATGAATGAAGACTTCTTTGATTCTGCCTTGACTTCACTTTTCTTCTTTTGCTTTTCTTAAACAGATTCCAAAGATTACATGAGCTCTGATACCATGTTGCAATTCATTCTTTAAATCAAATTTGTTCTCCTTATTTTTCTCTAAGCACAAAATATTTTCTTAACACCACATTTCTATATTTTTTTTCTTACAGCAACCATCATCTTATAGTAGTAGATGATACACTTTAAGAGAGACATTAGGACACTATTTTAACCTTAGATTTAATAGGACTCTACTCATAAGACCATGCTTACTAGGTATTTAACTACAAGCACACACAAGACACTTTTTTCTACGATTGAACAACTCTCACTTACAGCTGTGGACTTAGCTTAATGTGAGTCCCACTTAGAAAACAAATCCAACACTCTTTTTCTTCTTTGTTTTTCTAACATCTTCCACACTTAGATATTTTACGAGACTTTTAACAATTTTACTATTCTTGATTGACTTGACTTAGTTTCTTCTTTACTAAACAACTTCGCTTATGGAATCACAACTCAACAATATCTGATTCAAAACTACCCTTTAAACTTGGTGTTATTGAGTTTGATATGCCTACATCATGTGCTTGAGTTTTAAAATTGTGTTAAATAATATTTAAAATATTTCACCATAATATGATATTAAAATCTTGTTGTTGAAAAACTAAAAATTCGTGAAATTTCAATGCTTTTCATGAGTAAATTATTAGAAACAAAAATCAAAGTATTACACACAGATTTTACAGTCCTAAACACATCTATAAATTTTTATCATTTTTTGGATTTAACAATGAAAACATAAAGAACTAATAGCATCATTATTGGTGATATTGGTAAAAGTCTCTTAATAAAAAATTAATATTAAATTTTAAGGATATGTAAGATTTAGGGATCTCAAGTGTCTACCAATATACATTTAAAAAATATTTAAAAATATTTTTGATATATATTTATTAATTAGATATTTAAAGACATCTATTAAGGTGTTACTTATGCACATGAACTATCTCAATTAGTGGAGGGTCTCTAACCATTTAAAAATTAATGTTTTAATTAAAAGAAAATTTTGGCCAATAAAAATAAAACAAATGGAATTAGAGATTAAATAAAACCAGTTTCTTAATAGTTAAAACTATTAAATAAGGGTTGGTTATCTCACTCACTTTTCCTTTTAACTTATTCTTATTTTTATTTAAAGAGCACTATCTGATAACCTCGTGATCTAACTATTGTACCTTGGTTTATAAACGTTAAACAAAAACTAGAGTAATGACCTAATTGATAGACCCATAATTACAATTAACCAACTAAAAGAAAAGTACACGACCTCTTAATGGAGTTGGTCTAATTAAACACATTTATCATTTATCGTTAAAAAAATAGACCCCACTGGAAACTCCGCCAAATCGGTGTTTAATGCAGCTAACCGGACCAATTGGGTTGTTTTCTATACTTTTCTATTCTATATTAATAGAAATTTATGAAACTGCATCTGGACGAGAGAAACAAACAAACAAACAAGAATTCGAATTGAACTAGAAAGGGTTTTAATATGAGTTCATATACTTTAATTAACGGGCAAAAGATCAATTAACCAGAAATCTGAGGCACGATAGGATAAGAGTGAAAGACAAACAAACAAACAAAAAAAATACGATTGGACCTCCAACACACCAATCTATAAACAAAAATAAAGTCAGAATCTTGAGTTTAGAACATTCAGAATATATCTAAATTTAGTTTGTTTTCTATCATATTATATTATTATATATATAAGGTAACTTAATTATGACTATAGGGAGATAAGTAAGAAAGCAGCGAATGTATATACACATGCACATTTATATTTACAGTTGGATCCGTCGCCGTGGTTAATGGGGATTGGAGATAAGAAGAATGAAGCGTTGAACAAATCAAGAAGCGAAAAACAAAATTTCTTAAAGAACAGTAATTAAACCTGATAAAGCGTTAATGCCATGGAAACAAGTCTTGGAGAAAGAAGTATTGCTGTGTGAATTATCATAATCATGAAGCGTTGATTCTTCATCATCAATTTTCTTAACGATGAATGGCTCCGACATGAAATTTTCCTTCCCGTTCATAATTGTCTAATCTTCGACTCTGCTCCTTTGATGTGGGTAAAAGACAAAGAGAGAGAGAGAGAGAGGAGACGAGAGATCGAGAGATGACGAAGATAGATAGAAAGATGTCGCAAGTTATAAAACCTCAACACATATATATATATATATATATATTATAACTTATAAGACCTGACCATTATGCACATTTTTTGTATTAATAGAAGATGGTTTATTTGCTACTCTAGGAAATAGGCCTATTAGTTTGAATTATTATATATGGGTTTCATCCCATTTGAGCCGTCGTGGTGGGGCAGATGTGGATTAATAACAAATAAATTTTAAAATTAGCTGATTATGTGAGTCTAAGTTACATATTTTGCTTGTGAGGCCAATGCTGATTATGATTTTTTTTATTTGGGGTTAAACGGATATTCACTAATATTTTTTAAGAAAATTTAATAAAATTTTTGGTTGTTATGAGTTTTTTTTAAAAATTATGTTTTTAATTTTTTAAAAAATAAATTACTTATTATTTTAAATTTTTTTATGTTTTATATTTTTGTTATTATTTTATAAATTTTTATATATAATGTATATTTTAAATGATTAAAAATTTTAACTATATTTTTAATAGGTACAAAGGATAACCTGCGGATAACCCACTGATTAATGGGGGCGGATATGAGTTAATCATTTAAACTTTATGGAAATTTTTTTTATAGTAAAGTATTGTAAATCTATGGTGGGACGGATTAATGGGATGTGAATTGACCGTTTGACATAATTATATTTAAAGCTCTATAAATTAATAATGGTAAGACCTACGTATTTAATAAAAAAAATATTAATTTATCATGTTTATTAATTTATAGAAGTGATATTTGAACCAAAATATCAATTTAGAACCGAGAAAAATTATTAATTAGAGATGTATTAATTTATCGAATATTAATTTATAAAGATTTGAATGTATTAGGAAGTATAGAAAAGTTGAGATTTTTTATATAATAAAATATTTGACATTCTATTTATTAGGATATTTTTTTTTTTCTAAAACTACAATTAAACACTATTGTTGATAAGAACTAATAGTTTGTGTTAATGTTATCACTATTATATCACTATCAAAATTCAAATTAATACATGTTACTTAAAATATAATTGAATCGTTTGAATTTTATTCATCCATCATTATTGAGTCGTTATAAGCTTAATATTCTGTCCTACAGTTTTAGACAAAAGTCTAAGAATTTATTATTACGTGGGGTAACCGAATTAACAATTTCTTAAGATTGTGGTTCATATCTACGCCTCTCAATTTGGATAATTATTCATGGCTCCAGTATGATGGGTATAGATCAACAAAAATTAAATTTAAATTTTAGTGGGTTATATAAATGCGGATTATGATATTTTTGCATATACGCGTTTAATGGGTCTGGTGGATACCTGCTAATTTTTTTTTTAATTAGTTTTTTTGTTATAAGTTTTTAAAGAAATATTAGCTTGTTTTAAGTTTTTTTAAACAAATTACTTAAATTTTTGAGTTTTTTTTATATTTTGTATTTTTTATTATTTTATAAAAAAATTTAGCTATAATATATATTTTAAAATAATTTAAGATTTTTTTTTTAATTTTTTTAGCGGATCTGCGGATAATTCGTTAAGTGATGCAGACCAGATATGAATTATTTTTTTAATATCCGCAGATCAGTTTTGTTAAAAAAAATTTGAAAACCTACGGTGGAAAAAATCAGCGGATCGCGGATTGACCCGCGACGTTCCTTCTCGCCCGGAGAGGAGGCAAACGCAATTGCGTAAAACACGTGATTTCGTAAAAAAAAAGGCGTGGAAAATTGAATAATGGGCTTTCACCGACAAAAATTAATAAAATAAATAATGGGCTTTATAGAACTGGGTAAGAAGCCCATTATATTAACTACGTCTCACATTTTTATATGCAACTTTTATTGGAGGGATTTAGAAATTATAGTGTTTCTTTTTTGGTTTTTCCCTTCTGTCATTTGCTATTTTTATGTATTCGTCCCGGATAATATATTCATGAAAAATGTCAAATATTCAGAAAATGTAATATATCAAGAAACACCAAATATTCATGAAAATGTCATCCATAGCCCATTCTCAGTTCTTTTTAGGAGTTAGAACAAAATCCCAAAGGAGTGACATCACGTTACAACATTTAGGAATACAAATAGATCATAAAACATTGACCAAAGTGAAATTAAAGTAATCATCGTCGAAGAATATATCTTAAAAGTGATAATATAAAAGTGAGAGGGATAGTTTAAGGGCATTTTGGTCCACCCTCTTGAGTTTTCCAGTTGTTGTAGCAAGAGCAAACTTGTTTGTTCCCATAATACCCCGGAGGTACACACAGACACTTTCTGCAGCACTTGTTGCAGAACGTAATGCAGGCCTTGTGGTACTGTGTATGGCTACACCTCCTATTGCATTCCGATGGACATTCTGGTCATTCCATATAACCAAAATTTGAAGAAAAAACAATTAGTGCATATTTTATCGACCAATAAATAATTGAATCTAGTGAAAATAAAATACACATAAAATGATGACAAAAAACAAGGACATGTTCATGTCTTTTTGACCATTTGTGGGGGTCCCAAGACAGTGGGTTGCTTTGACTATATTACCATCATTCACGGGTAAGTTTGACAATATCTTAAATTTTTGAGAGTCTTCGGATCTGACCAAACAGTCCACTTTCAACTGGTTCAACAGTTTTATGGAACTGAAATGCTCTTACTTTTTTTTTGGTTTATTCAACGTAAAAGCTTTATTTGATTCATTAAAGATGCGAAGTAAACACTTACGGAAACGTTTTAGGCTTCCTGGTCCATAACGTTTCTGAAAATTAACCAAAAAGTTAACAATAATAAGCCAATAATCAAAACACATTTCTTTAGTTTAAGAGATGGAAAAGGTAATTTTCTCGTTTACAATATTTATCGTCAATATAAATGATAAACTATTTTTTAAGAAAATAATAAAACTTACCGGGTTCCATTTCCCTTTAGAACTATTTGAGGCCACAGCCTACAAAAAGAAAGGGAACGCAGGTACATTTAATTTCATAAAATGCAAATTTTAGAATATTGTATATAATCAACAAGAGTTCCATACTTTTTGATAATAAGAATAAACAAAATAATAAGACGGAGATGTTACCATGGTTTGAAGCATGGAGAGGACAATGAGGACCAAGAGAATGAGAGCTCCATATGACTTAGCCATTTTTTTGGGATATTAGTATCCGAAGAACCAAACACTCCTCTCAATTTCTCATACTAGTTCGGTCTCTTTTGTTTGAGGTTTGAAAGGAAGTGGACTGAGAGAGAAGTTTCAGTTGAGGACCCTACGATGTTGCATATAAGCTATATATATACACACACACTGGCTTCGAGTTATTCCCTGGGGCAACACTTATCGTTATTATAGTACTCCTCCAACTATATTCTGCCACGTATGCCTTCAAATGGTAGTCCTCATTTTGTTACTTGCCATTGTAAACTGTGGTTAGATGGTTTGCACATGACTCAAGAAAGCATTTTTACTAAATAAAAATAGTTTATGAACTCATAGATAGTTTTAGACAATATTAAACGTTTTAACCACAAATATATAATCAAATTTGATAAATATAATTAACTCTGTAACTTAAGAAAAAGGAAAAAGGACGGTGCATTGAAGAAGGAGACGGGAGTTAGATATGAACAACGGTCCCAACTATAAATTGTAATCACAATCTTACTATACCACTATTAATTAATACCATTGTTTGTTGACGGATAGTTATTAGTTAAATAAAATTTCAGAATACAGTCAAGATAATTCATTACTCATCTCATTCGTGTTTCTTAATACTACTTTTCTGATCTAGATCCGCTGTTACAATCAGGGTTTTTCAGATTGATGCTTGGCGGATTTCAGTCAACAGTTTATTTGTATTTTCTGCAACAGGGTATCCAATCTATAAATGAACAAATTCGTGGTAAAGTGAAAATATAACTGAATGAATAGTCTTGTAGAGTGATGACCTAGGTACGATATTTTTTGTTTACAACTGAACTGAGATATTACAAAAGTGCAGGGAACCTTAAACACACAGGTAGTTCCACACCACTACGCATATCAGTTCGGAAATGAAAAACAAATTACGATTAAGAAAAAGCAACATGAAACACATACCAAACTTGTAGTAAACACACAGGTAGTTCCACACCACTAGGATCTAAAGTTGTTTTTAGTAGAAATTATAAAACAAAAAAAAGTTTGAAAAAGAAGAAAGAGAAGGCATGTGCAGCTCCACATGCTCATCCAATTATTGTTTTTGAGTCCATCTGCTCGGAGAAAAGGAGGGAACATTGGGATCTTTTTGGTTTTTAAGTATGAAATATTATCTTTCTAATAACGGAATGAGTCATTTTTTACCAATCATAAAAATAAAAATATATAATGAGGGTGACAATTTGACAAATAGAGTATATGAGAAAATGTTTTAGCCATATCTGGATATTGACGCAAAACAAAAGCTTTTTCCGCAAAACAAAAGTTATCGATGCTATCATATGATGTATAGGATATATACAAATGTAGCTGGAAAAAAATACAAATGTATAAAAAAGGATAGAGAACTTATAAGAAAGGGCTGACAACGAATAATATTAACTTTAAAGTGAAGATAATTTGAAATAGTATCTAATCTAGTTTTTGGTTTAGTTATTCTTTTATTCTTGATTTTCTTATAAAATAAAAAAAAATCGAATGGAGGATTACACATATATTTTGATCCAATATATGTTTTGTAAATAATTGGTGTGACACAAAATTTAGTACAATGTTAATATAATAAACTTGTAGGGTCGGGGTACGGCACGGCAAAACACGGACCGTAGGACCATTTGAAAGAAAACATTGAAATATAATATCAAAATATATGTATAGAAAGATTTGAAAGCATGTGATGGATGACATGGTTATTGATTACTGTCTAAAAAGTGTATAGATCATGTCAAGTTGTTCAAACACATGCATATAGAATAATAAAATATAACATCAACTTGTTCAGACGTACAAGCCAAAGTTATATAGAAGAGCATTGGAGATATTTTCTAGCTGTGTTACAATTTTGTTTAAAAAAAAGAATGCAAAACCCGAATAAGCATATATGTATATCTTATTATGAAATATGTAGATATAGTATGTAACAGTAAAAAATGCAAGCAGTTGTACTGACTCGCAAATTAACCTCGATAAATCAATAATTTCAATTTTGATATAAACTAAAATGTAGGGGTCATAATGTGAATAAAGGGAAACATCAAGACCCTCTGGGCGTATAGTCGAGAATTGACAAATAGGGTTTTGAAGTTAAGCCCTTTCCCTCTTGCGCCGTGCTTCCGTCGTCGTCGGCATCTCCGGTCACCATTGTAACCAGTTGCAGTCAACCTAAATCGAAAATTTCCCGGTAAGTATATTCATTTTTATAACTAGATCCGAATTAGGGAAATCATATTCTAGGTTTTAATTAACGATGATACATTTCTCCGGTTAGAAAAATCTCTGATTTGATCACGAATTCGGAATCTGAAATGTAATAGTTCAATCGATCGTTAGTGCAGTTTCGAATTTTAGAGAACAAATCCTTTGATTTGATGAAATGTTTTGTATTGTATTGGTCATAGCTGAAAGCTTTATATGTATTAAGGTTCATTTTGTTGGTTGCAGATTGTGAAAAAAATGAATTTCTTAAACACAGCAGCATCCATTTGCAGAAGAGTTAGTTTAAGAGAACTGATCACTGAGGTTCCTGCTTATAGTGGCAGTAGCATTTCTGGTATATATACACTTATCAATCTATCTGTATTTAGATGATCTTATTTTCTTGTTAACTCATTTGTTTGTTGTTCTTGTTTTGGGATGTTGAAGTTGGTTCTTCAAGTGGATTGAGTTTGGTCTTCAAGCGTTGGGCTACTAAGAAGACTGCTGGTTCTACAAAGAACGGTCGTGACTCCAAGCCCAAGAATCTTGGCGTTAAAAAATTTGGAGGAGAGGTAACCAACAGTTAGCTCAACATGATTAGGTTCATATCATATATTGGTATGTGTGAAGAAAAGAAAAGTTTTGTGTGTTTTGATTTTGCAGAGTGTTATACCGGGAAACATAATAGTTCGTCAACGGGGAACTAGGTTTCATCCTGGAGACTATGTTGGGATTGGTAAGGATCATACTCTGTTTGCTTTGAAGGAAGGACGAGTGAGGTTTGAGAAAAACAAGCTAACCGGACGCAAATGGATTCATGTTGATCCTAAGGGAGGTCATGTTCTTCACCCTATCTACACTAAAGCTGCAGCTGCAAAGTTTACTAAGATTGAGACAACTCCATCCTTGTGAGGGATCATTGACTCAACAATTCTAAGGTCTCTTCGGTTGTTCTTTGGATTATATAATGTCTTGACTTAAAGATGATGGTATCTTAGAACAGCCACACACAATTCAATAAATGTCTGCTGTTTTTTTTTTGTTTCGCTTTAGTTTTTGTTATGAGTATAAACTGTTGGGATGTTTAAGCAAGGCACAAGTTCATAAGAGCATCCCATCCCTTAGATCCTCATAAGAGTTTATAAATATTTATTTAATTGGAAAACTAAAAAGTTAAGAGGTTTAGAAACCACAAAAATTGTAAAAAGTTTGGGTTTCTTCTTTTCCTCCTATCTACGCCAAGAAAGTGAGAGAAAAAAAAAAGGAGAAGGAAAGAAAGAGAGGTATGGAGATATGAACATAATTGTTTGGAAACTATGAAAAAAAAGTAAGGAAAAGAATCGCGAAGATAAGACGGAGAGAAGAGATTTTGTTCCTCTCAAGTGATGACACGTTACTTTGAAATAAGTTTGGAAACGTATCAAAAAAATCTAATTTTAGAACCGATTCTAAAGAAATAAGTGATGTTTTGAATTATTTTATTTATTTTAATTGTTTTGAATTTTAGAACTCTTAATTAGATACTCCGTTGGAGATAGTTTAAGTTTCCGAATCTAATTTTTTTTTTCAGAAATAAGTTTAATCAATCCTGAAAACATTTTAAAATAGACAAAATTATAGTAGTTAGTAATGAAATTATCCCAACTAATGTTTCAAACTATACTATGACAAGGGAGAAACTACACTCCTTCCTCATTGTATGATTAACTTAATCGTTTTTCGGCCCATTATAAACCCTTCTGAATTGAGCAAACGTTTTCAGAATCGGACACTCGTAAATGTCGTTTCCGGTTTCCACAACTTCCATTATCTTCTTTTTTAACGAGGCATGACTCGCCACTAGTCCAAAAGCTACTTATAAATTATAAACTATTTAATACTATATGTATTTTGTTCTGTGACATCTAAGCGTTAATGGTTGACAAGCAAAAAAAAGATAGCGTTAAGTCGTGCAAGTCGTAATATAAACCGACATTAATTAAGTAATATGAAGTGCAATGTAACTTATTTTATAAGAACAAGAAAACTCTAATTCGATTATACTAAAAACCAACACGGTTTGATTATGCAGCGCCATATGGCAAGATACGACCACGTGTTAGTTGTTTGGTGTTTTGACAACTTCACACCTTTCTTGTTAATTTATAGGGAAATATCGAAGTTTATTTTGCTATGAATTGTGAATTCTTATCCAGCTATTAGTAATTCGCATATTGATATTTTTGATCCAGGCCTCTCACTAAAGACAGAACCTAATCGTTATGAGGTTCGGTGCCATTTCCCAACCACTAGTCGTGTCACTTTATTAGCCTTTGCTCACTCAAGGCCACTTTAACCGTCAACTAATCAATAAACATTTATGAGATAAGTACTTTAAAGTACATAAATTAAACAAATAATTTTCGAAATTTTCTACGAGTAGGGTTTCATGTTGTTTATTTACTTTTTTTTGTTGTTGTGAAAATGGTGTATTATATCATGTAAATCTTCCCTAGTTTAACATATCGGATAAACACTAACGTTTTGTTCTTTAGCAGCATGTATTAGTCAACCTTTATCTATAATTTAATTATATTCAGACCAAAAACAAAGCAAGATTTTTCAGCTTAATATAACAAACAATAGAAAATAATTAAAAGGTAACAAAGGAAAGATTAATATTGATATAAATCGAGTATTGTATAATTAGTTGTCAACGTCACGAAGATACAAATTTAGCAAAAAGAAAAAGACATGACTCACATTAGATACTAGATGCTGTTCTATGAACGCTGTTTATTACAGTATGGTTCTAATTGGTAATTTAATGTACATTTTATTTAAATTGATGTATGTCCATAAATCAAATATAACCCAAAAATGTCACCAATCATAAAGTTTTAGGAATTTTGAAGTTAAGTTTGAGTTATGAGTATCTTTGATTTATAATTTTGAGGTATATTATTTGTAAAATGGATAACTCAACATCATCAACAATCTCATGTGGTAGAATATGGTAGAGTGATATTATGATTTTGACTTTTTTTTTATTAACCACGTAAATCTACTATAACTTAGGTTTGATACTACATAATTTTTACTGAAACTTACATCAAATAATAATAAATACTACAACTCAAATTTAATAATACATGTTACCAATCAGAAACTATATTTACTACAATTATCTTTATTATTAACCCTAGGGTGGGGTCAACAAACCATGGTTAAAAATTTGGCCAAACGAAAAAAAGAGAGAAACCCCATCATAATGATTATGAATCTCAACCACACAACTTGGATTTCTCATTATCAACAGTCTACAACATCTCATCCCTTTTTCCTCCATAAGAGTAGAACAGTAATACATATTTAAAAAACGTCTCGTTTACTAATCATAAAGCTTTCCAAATACTTACACCCAAATCTTAAAATTTCCCAAAATATTTCAACTATACAATAAACCATTTTTGTTGAGTGCAGTTTTTTGATATTATCTTCACTTGTCATTAGGATCTCTTCTTCTTCCCCTCCCATCAACTAGAAAATCAAACTTAATTTTCTTAATCTCATTGCGTCCAATTAACAAAAACTCATCCCAAAAGATTTCAACTTATATTATTCTTTCATATTCGGAAACCCTTAATGTTTTGAGTCATGGATGTAATAGCTACTACAACTACTATAGTATCCGACTTGGATTCGCGGCAACCTGAGATTGAATTTCCGACCCGGATCCAGCCCGCAAAGCCTATTTCTTTTGCTAACGGTAAACACTGCCACCACCTGCACTATAATTCTACGTCTGAAGCGGTTGCGACTTATAAAGAATGTCTAAAGAATCACGCCGCCGGAATTGGCGGTCATGCTTTAGATGGATGCGGCGAGTTTATGCCGTCACCTTCTTTTAACTCAAACGACCCTACTTCACTAACGTGCGCCGCCTGTGGTTGCCACCGTAACTTCCACCGCCGTGAAGAAAATCCATCCTCGTTTTCCGCCGTGGTCCCGGAAATTGAGTTTAGACCTCACAACCGTCACCAGCTTCCTCCGCCTCCGCCTCCGATGGGAATTCGTAGTCCAGACGACGATGATTCGGCTTCTCCACCGCCGATCTCTTCCTCTTATATGCTCCTTGAACTCTCCGGGGGAGCAGCCTCGGCGGTTCCAATGTCGAGGAAACGGTTTAGGACGAAGTTTAGTCAGTATCAGAAGGAGAAGATGTTCGAGTTCGCGGAGAGAGTTGGGTGGAGGATGGCGAAAGCGGATGACGTGGCGGTTAAGGAGTTTTGTCGGGAGATCGGAGTTGATAAAAGAGTTTTCAAAGTGTGGATGCATAATAACAAGATTTCAAGACGCAGCGGACCTAGAATAGCTAACGGCGGAGGCGGGAGTCATGAGAATGTTAGTGAGAGTCATGATCTTGGAGGTGTACTCCCGACGAATGGGTCGTTTTCTTCGACGTACAATTCAAATTGACGTCAAAACGTTGTCATCGTCGTTGTTTTGAGAGGCTAATTAATTCTTTTGGTTTTCTTATTTTGTCTTCTACATTTTATTTGGTTTAGTCAACGGGTCAAATCTTTTTCTATTGCACTTGAAATATCTTGTTGTTTTTTTGGTGGGCATTTGAACGTAAGCAAACCAAACTCAATTTTAACTAAACCGAACTAAATTTTATATTGAAACTATTTGGTTAATATTTTTCAAAACGTAAATGGTTAAGTTTAAAGCTGAAACCAAACCGTCATACCGATGTATTTAGTTTAATTAATTAAAAATATAAATAATATTTATGTAATTCAGATACCATATTTCATAGTTTACTCTTTTTATAACATTATTTAGTATATAAAACTTAATTAATAGTTATTAATTAGTTTCTACTTTATATCTAAATGATTTCAAGTTTTTTATTTTCTAATCTTTCTTAATTTTTAATATTTTTAGTTTCAACTTTTAATACTTCAGTTTTAATTTTGTTAGTTTATTTTTATATTTTATTGATTTTATCTTTTACATATTTTATTTGAATTTTTAGTTTTGATGTATGAAGTTTTTATTTTAAGATTTTCACATATGATTTAGTTTTGTAGTTGATTAGTTTTTTTTTAACTGAAATAAAACTGAATCAGATTAAAACTAAACCGAACGGAAACTAAGATCCAAAGTATTTTTGATTAAATTTGATTCGAATTTTCTTAAAACTAAACTAGCCGAATCGAAACGAACTTAAATCGAAACCGGATTTTAATCTAAATGTCCACCCTTGTACTGTAAATAGGCCCATATATGATTAAAAAGGCCCAATCAGTAACAGAGTGTTAGGGTTTTTGGAAACCCTATAAATTAGTTCATTCGTCTCCAACATCAATTTCTGCGTGCCCTAGTATCCCAGATCGCCGATTATCACTAAGCAGACGAAAATATGGTGCACGTTTGCTACTACCGCAACTGTAAGCTTCTCATCACATTTCGTCTCTTAGATTATTGCTCACTGTAGATTCAATCTACTTTGTTAAATCTATTCGAACCAATTGATAGATTGGTGATTGTTTGAGGTTTATGATTCCATGTTCTTCGTTTCGAGAGTATGTATAGCTCAGTATTGTGAATATTTGTAATTGTCTCTCTTATTATCAGTTCAATCTCAGATATATGTGTAAAGTTCTTACCTTTGTAGCTGATGATTTTGTTGAAACGTGTTGTTATTAGATGGAAAGACCTTCAAGGGGCCTCGTCGTCCATATGAGAAGGAGCGTCTTGACTCTGAATTGAAGCTTGTTGGTGAGTATGGTCTTCGTAACAAGCGTGAGCTCTGGAGAGTGCAGTATGCTTTGAGCCGTATCCGTAATGCTGCTAGAGATCTTTTGACTCTTGATGAGAAGAGTCCAAGAAGGATCTTTGAAGGTGAGGCTCTCCTCCGTAGGATGAACCGTTATGGGCTTCTTGATGAGAGCCAGAACAAGCTCGACTACGTTTTGGCTTTGACGGTTGAGAATTTCTTGGAGCGTCGTCTTCAGACTATTGTGTTTAAGTCTGGTATGGCTAAGTCTATCCATCACTCTCGTGTTCTCATCAGGCAGAGGCACATCAGGTATTGCCTTTGTTTCATTTGGTTTCCTTTTTTTTTGCTCTGGTTTTCTTCTTTTTGAGTTATTTTTTTTTGTCAATTGAATCTGTATTTAAATTAACATTCTTGTAATTGTCAGCTCATGATTGCTCTCGTTAATAGTTTGTACTGTTTTCCAGTTGATTACAATAATTCGGCAGCTTGGTTCAGATTTTATTCTTGCATCAAACATTGTTTTGATTGGTCTTGAGTATACTGTTCATAGTTGGTTTGGGTTTTATGTAACCCTAATAACATGTGTCTTGTATGGCTAAGTGTTAAATTCTTTGAAGAATGATTTGAAATGGTCTTTTACATGTTGTATAACTGATCTTGATTTCGGTTGCTTTCTTTATAGGGTTGGAAAGCAATTGGTGAACATTCCATCATTCATGGTGAGACTTGATTCTCAGAAGCACATTGACTTTGCTCTTACCAGTCCCTTCGGTGGTGGTCGTCCCGGTAGAGTGAAGAGAAGGAATGAGAAGTCTGCCTCCAAGAAAGCCTCTGGTGGTGATGCTGACGGTGATGATGAAGAGTAAATCAACTCTCTCCGGTTTTAGCTATGAAGCCTTCTTTTTGATATTTTGTAGTTTTGAACTTTTCTCCGTTTCCTTAAAGATTGTTTTATGGTTTCTATTTCTCTGAAGATTGTTAAAACTTTTGGTTTATCTATCTAAACTTTTGGATTATCGATTACTCGTTATCTTTGAACTTTTGCCATATGTCTTGAGTTTTCTTCTGATTTATTAAACGATGGAAAGAATAAATCATCTTGTCGAATGTCGAATAAAGAACAAAAGAATTAACTTCGCGTTGAACTTGGTAATTATTTGGTGGCCTAGTACGTCTTCAATTCTTTGTACATTAGATGTGCAGTACTGGAGTTTGTTTTAGCTTTTAGGCCTTCCTATATTTTGGTTAAAAATACGATTTTGTTATTCTTAAAACTTTAGTAATATCAACGTCCGCGATGATATTGGACTCGCTGCTGAGTGCTGACTGGTTTCTCAATAGTCGGTGTTCTCCTGATACATGCGATGGGAACCACCTCACCTTACCAAAACATTAGAACAGTTTAATACCATAAATATACTTTTTGTATTGTACGGTTTCGACACGTAAATGAAAAAAATTATCGATGAGAACCATGAGACAACCATATCAATCCCAATTTTACACGTCTAGAGATTATCTTTTAGATTTTATTAATTTACTAAAGCCAGATCCACTCCTATATATTTTGCTCTCACATGTTCATAAAAAAAGTCATGCAATTAGTCATATTTGAACTAGTAGATTTTTGTACATTTTGTATCTTATATAATATCATTATATCATAGATATTACTTGTTTTATATCTAATTATGATGACCAATTTAGCAATATTTCTCGTAACAATTTTACAAAATAAAGATCTGCTAAAATCCTTTTTGCAAAAATTATATTTACCGTAAACATCACATCAACTAAATGCTATGATAGTATGATATATAATTTTTTCTTTTCTCTTTTTTTTGATTAAAATATACAACTAATCATCTGATTGATATAAATAAAACATCAGAAATAAATAAACAAACCTCCATATGTACGAAATATATATAACGGATCTTAAAACGTTGTTCTTAAAAACAAAATCTAAGAGAGATTTTGGTGGGATGACGTGGCAATGATATTTTGGAAGTTTATCGAACTGGCTTGGGGAAGATGCCGAAAAAAACGGCGCCGGATTTGGTCGTTGTTCAGATCCGATATCCTCTTCTTCCACACGTTTCAAATCATCAGAGTCAAAGAACACCGAGAGAGATCCGTTCCACTCATTTTCTCTAAACCGGCCCATCTAATTAACCACGTGGCAATATTTCTATGGTTGTAAATTTCACGTGACGTCATCAATACCGACACGTCACGCAGTAACCGTTTTTTTTCATCTCGTTAACATGCTCTACCCTCTGTATAAATAAGCTCCGTTTCACATGTCTTTCACAGTTCACAATAAATTTTCAAATTTCGAAATTCAAAATTTGCCAAAATCTTCTCTATAAAAATACGATGACTATGAGAGGAGGAGAAGGAGAAGCTGAAACGTGGCCGGAGATGGAGGCGATAGCTAGGAAGATGGTGGAGGAGGTTGAAACAGAGAGCAATGGATCATCGGAAGCTGAGATTGAGTCTCCGAGATCCGTCGGAAGATGGATCACGGCTAAGGATCGAGTACACAACCAGGTTTTGAAGATCAGAGAGGAGGATCTGTTTGTTCTCGTGGAAGACAAAGCCACGAATCCAGGAGATCGACGATATCTCCGTCCACGTCGTCTCAGTTTGCTTCTGATCTCGAGGCCAAATTTGCCTTGTTCGCCTCTTAGTGGAAAAATGAAATCTATTAACGCTGTTCAATGATGGATCTCCTGATCTAATCCATCAAGGTTCGTTTCTTTCGATTGATCCAATAAGTTACAGTTGGGTCTTTTGATTTCTGTATGCATGTGATGATGCATTGAGAGCTTCACTTTTCATATTCAATCGTTTTATTAACTTTAAATTTTTGGTTTTGTTTGTACAGGTGATTTGTCTTTTGAGTTTTTTTTTTAATTTCTCTGTTTTGCTTTCGTTTTCGTTTTGAAGATCCTTTAAGAGAGAGCCTTTTTTTCTGTCATAATGTCATGTGTATGTATATAAACCGTGAATGTATATATGAGCTTATCAAACTTTATATTCCACTTTTGTTTTACATATATCTCTTTTATGTGACGCCAAAAAAATTAAATCTCTTTTGCGTGTGAAATTTGAACTAAAAATAATGATAATGTGTAAGCTATACCAATCTTGTAAGAAAAAAAGTTGACATAATTGAATTAACAATTGTAAAGTTTCATTGGGCAATACATTTATTTCACACATAATTCTTTAGAAATAAAAAAACACACACACAAATCATAACTTTAATTATATAATCACAATATCATGGAAATAGATTTGGTTAATTAACCATTCTGCAGTTCTTACGAATCTCACCGGCATAACCCGTTAAAACCCCGATCCGACCCATATTAACCATGGAGACACCAAAGTCCTTGAAGAAAGTAGACCCACCACTTCTCATTTGCCTTAGAACGTAAGACTTAGTTACTTCGTCGTCTAAAAGAGCTGCATCTGATTGAAACAACCCTCTTCTTTGAGACACAAGCTTGAAGTAGCTTTCATCGAACGTTTTGAAGCTTCCTGGATCCATTTCTAGAGCCGTCGTGGTATCCGTAGGCTTGCATTTTCTTCTGAGACTCACTGCGTATTCCGTGTCTAAGTTAGGATCGCTGTCTCCTTTGCCGGTGAAATTGTAAAGCCGGTTTGTGATTTGAGGACAATGTCCGTTCCCAATTGTGTGTCCACCTATCAAAATGTAAATATATACAAATCAGTTTAGAATGATTTAGCTTTTATTATTTTATTACCGGAGATCCCAAACTAAAACTATGGACCCGTCGAATAAAACTGGTGGCCTGGAATCAAACAAAAAAATTTATGGCCTTTTCAATATTCATTATTATTTTTTATTTTTACATTTAATGGGTTTTCAAATTTTATAATATATTTTCTAAAACAACAATTATTTAATTAGACAACAATTTTAATTATATATATATATATCAGTTATCATACATATACAGTTTTGGGGGCATAAGAAATATAATATAACTTGGTGGCCTTTTTCGGTTGCTTAGTTCATTTGTTATACTTGCCAGGCCTGCCTGAACTAATCCATATATAGGTATCTTTTAAATGTCAACAGTGTTTAGTGTGATGCATCGTTCTAGGTATGTTTAGTGAATTTTCCGATTTTATAACATACAGTACCTGAAAGCACCACGAGGTCTATCTTGTTGAGGCCTTTGGACTGGAATTGGGTGATAAGGCTACTGATATTATCAAATGGTGATGGTAAGTTTGACCTGGCCTCACTGATGCTTGTAACGACACCGTCTCTTCTTCCCGTTTCAACATTCCACGACGGTACATTGAGCTGAAAACATTTGATGGGTACATGCATCATATAATATATCATATATAACAATTTTATGGATTATATATAACAATTTTATGGATTATATTTTCTTTAAGACGGTCAGTAACTCCAAGACCAAAACATTAACTAGTCTCTTAAAAAAAAACAAATTGTGCGTCCAACCTATTTAATGGAGTCCTATAATCGCTAATTCGGTATGTGAACCTTTGATTTTAAGCAATAAAGGAGCGGGAGATAAATACTGTGAGGTCGGCCAAATATACTAGATTACTATCACTGTATACCAAAAACTTATACTTACCGCAACCATAGCGTCTCTAGCCACAAGAGCCAATATATCAGAGCAAGAAACGATCCCTGGACACTCCTTTTCTAGAGCTGCCTTGGCTCTGTCTATGATCTCAAACCCTCGAAGGCTGAGGTTAGGAACCGCGTTCTTCTCGTCTTGTTTGTTCTTTAGCTCTAGCAAGACAGATCCTTCACATCCCTAAACATCATGATTCAATGATTAGATGATCAAGTGGAAATTAGGATTTTCACTAAATAACCTTACCCGAACAAAGCAATCATGAAAGAACATTCTGAGCAAAGGTGCTCCGAGGGTTGGATTTTTCTTCACCGCGTCGTAGACAAACGCCTTGACAATAGTCTCGGCATTCGGACATTTGTTGTCATAGAACCCGACTTCTAGCGCATTGGTTTGAGAAAAAGAAGAGAGCGAGAACAATAATATTTGAAGGAAGAAGAAACAAGAGATGGTCATCTTCAAAGCAGCCATATTGTTATTAACTTCTCTTTTGATTGATGCTTGATGAGAACTAATTATTGAGGTGAAGATTGGTGTTGTTATTTATAGTAACATAATCTTATGTAACAGTGTCACAAAAGTAATACTACAGGTCTTTTGGTTTTGTTAAGGTACTATATAGTTTAAGTTATATTAAATTACAAAATATAAGAGTTGCTCAAATTATAAAGACCGAGATGTGGTTGCGTAGGAATAATTTGTATTTTGTTGAATCATTCTCTATAGCTGCCACATCATTATTTCTTAACTATTTTTTTACATTTATTTGTATATAGAACTATAGAAGTATACACGATAGAAGGACCTATCCATTATCTGATAATATATGACTAAGTGTTTTGTTTAATATGTTTTTAATGAGAAAAATAAAATGAAAATATTAACAAAACATGAATAATAATAGAAATACGATTTAATTATTTTCATAAATATGTTTATAACCGTATAATTAATTAGTCATTATTATTCTTAAAAATGAATGAAATCGATTTAAATAGTTATAAACCAATAATTTCGTGTGTAATATATCTAGTTTTCATTTGTTTATGGTTTATTCATTTATTGATTTGCTTGGTGTATAATATGACTATTGCCGCCAGAAAGACTGCGAACCTAGTTTTAAGCAAAAAAAGAAAAAATAACGCAGACAAACTTGAGTTTTGAAATTTGGTATTCTCAGTTCTTTTTGTTATCCAACTGTTGAAATGAATATAAAAATGCCTAATTGATAATAATCATAATATATATATATATATATTAAATAATAGTTAATTCTCCATAACTAACTTGAAGTTGACAAGTAAACCACAAGAAAAAACTATATTATATTTAGTAAAAACAAAAATGCGACACAAGCTGTCCATAACTATCTATTGTTCACGTGGACAATGGCTGCTACGTAGCAGAATTGAAAAATGGACAGTTTTGATTGTGATAATATTTGACTTCTCAACTGAATCGACAATGATACGGAAGGAGAAAATAATACATCTATCCAAAATTTAGCGTAGTTTAATTAACATCATTTAGTATCTTACAAATGTCTAGTATTTTTTAACTATATTTTTGGACTTTATCAAAACAATTATTTGGTTCCCGTAGCAATCTATACTCTTTTTTTTTTAATAAACAATCTGCATGTTGATATCCAATTACAATTATACTCATTCGATGGCTACATTTCAACGTAATGCTGCTGAGAGCCTGAGGTGGCTGTGGTTTGATCCTAATTATACGAAGACTAATACATTTCAGCTACGTATTCAAAGTATCAATCGCCCATAAACTATACGAAGCATACTAAATAGGAAAACAATTATTTGATTCTTGTAACAATCTATACGTTTTATAATAAACAATCTGCATGTTGATATCCAATTCCAAGCATACCCATTTGATAGTTAAATTTCAACGTAATGCTGCTGAGATGGCTGTGATTTGATCCTAATTATACGAAAACTAATACATTTCAGCTACGTATGCAAAGTATCAGTTGCCCATAAACTATACGAAGCCTAATAAATATGAAAACAATTATTTAGTTCCCATAACAATCTATACTTTTTTTTTTGTAATAAATAATCTGCATGTTGATATCCAATTCCAATCATATTCATTCGATGGTTACATTTCAACGTAATGCTGCTGAGATAGTTGTGGGTTAATCCTAATTAATCCAAGCCTAATACATTTGCGCTATGTATTCAAAGTGTAAATCGCCCATGAACTATACGAAGCCTAATCGATAGGAAAATAAGGTTGTAACGTAAAGTACTCCCGCGCGTTTTCCAAATCCATTTGCTGCTGACACGTGTTAAATGCAAAAAGTTTGAAATATTGTCTGAGCCCGGGTTCGAACCGGGGACCTCTAGTGTGTGAGACTAGCGTGATAACCGACTACACCACCCAGACTTCAATGAATTGTTTTGAGATTTAGTATATAACTTTAAAATCGAAGTGTGGTTATTAACTTACTGAGAGCTTTAGCCTTTAGCTTAGCTAGTATATGACTTGAGAGAATTACTTAATGTATTTTTACCCGCACGGAAGAAAATATAATCCTTTAATTAGTTTAATGTTATTTAATCATCATTCAAATGTATTAAAAGAAAGAATTGTGAAAAAATTGAAACTTGTGGATTAATCCGGATTAGTCGACCAACGGAGAGGATTAGAGTTGATCTGTCGGTTTATTCGGCAACGGACCAGGTTCAAAGGTTAAAAATTTCGTGGGCCAACAGGCCAGCATATTTGTTTGTTGAAAATTTGTGATTATTTTTATTTGTTGGCAGATTTTATGTTAGTTTGAGGAAATTAAAATTAACCCCTAATTACATGTCAGAGAAGCGAGACATAGTATATCACATTATTATGACAGAAGTGTGTCGTTGGTTACAAGAAACCTAAAATTTAAATTTGAGACAAAAAAAATCAAGAACAAAAATAAAGAAAAATGAAGAAATTTTTGGTGGTACATATTCACATTCACATTCAATATCTGCATTTCCAAGAACACCCGTCCCTCTCTTTGATGATTTGGCCTGATATCATATCTATCAAAAATCTAAGACAAAATTATAGTTTTAATTAATATAATGAGATTCATAAGTCAATTGCTATTTGACTTGTTAATTTAGTCCTCGATAAAAGCTAATCATGAGTGTTATATATTTTGATAAAGAACGATGCTTCTTTTATGTTTAGCCATTCACCACTTGGCACATCAGTATCCCGAAGTTTGGATAGTTTTATCCAATGCCTTGAGACCTAGGATAGCCAGTAGTAGAAGTTGATATAATTTTATGATATTATCCAGTGCCTTGAGACTTAGGATGGTGTCTACACAATTAATATAGTAACCAACTATTATTAAAATTTCAACAAGTGTAGTAGTAAACTAATGGGTAAATTATATGGATTAGCGAAGTCCCTGTATGCTATTTTATATTTGATTTTACTTCATATATGAGATCTCTTACATGCCATATATATTTTTCCATTATGAAAAAAATATAGACTTTGGATAACTTTTTTTCTTGAAACAGTTCTGAAACAAAAGAACGAAAAATATTGACTGCGGAAGTTGTGAATTTTGGCTAAGATTCATGGACTCTCCTATATATTGATCAAAAGAAAAAGAGATGTTGAACCTGAGTTAAATTTCTTCAGTATATACCTAATTCACCAGTAAATATTTCATATCTACTATATAAAGTTTTTGTTTTTTTTTGTGTGAGAAAGAAAACTGCAACCTACATACTTTATGTAAAAGTTTAAAGCACTAAACTTCTTAAATAAAACTGAACTTGTTAATGTTCTAATTTTTTATTTGTCATGCATGTATTATATTGTATTTGAATCCGTATAAATGACACGACAACAACAATACAAAGTACTATATTATATGTCCCGATCTTGCAAATGTTATAACTAAAAGCGGAGGAAAACAAACAATAAAGAGATTTTGATATTGTCCTCACAAAAAATATAAAATCAAAAATATATAGAGATTTGATAATGTCATCTCGCTAACGTGAATAAAAAAAATTGAAGTCATGTGGGAGGGGGCGTGAGGGATGGGTATGCTCCCTAATTAGAGGGGGAAAAGAGTGTCATATCATCACATGGGAGGTTAAAATGGGTTTTTGTTGATAACAAATTTAACTTCAAAAATATTAAAACATAAATAGTCCCACCTTTGTGTGCTCATCAACAAACATTTTTCTTTAATGTCCAATTCATCACACCATCTCTTTGTTTTCTAATATACACCATGCATCTACTTATCATCACCATCATCATCATCATCATTAATTCATATAATTTGGATATGATCATCATCACCACCATAGATCTAACAAATATGTTGTTGTTATGACCAAAATATCATTAGCCGTACTTATGTAAATAATCCAAATTGAAACACTAATAGTCTATTAGTAATAGGACAAGATATGAACTAAAAAGTAATTATCCAAAATCAAATCTTGACGAATTCTAGTTTTAAAATCATTTGAGAATTTCTTTCATTTTAATGTGGGGATTGGTTTATTTACCCGGGGGGAAAAGTCACCTGTCTAGAACTAGGTCGAAATAATTGGGTTCTGTGATTTAATGAAACTCAACTTAGGCATTATATAAAATTAAAATATCGCATGCATATACTGATACACTATCTATTGAGGTACACGTGATAAAGCTTGGATTAAAACTAGCCACTCCCTATTGGTTAGGATAGATACCGTACGTTCCTCTCAAGTTGACCTAAGTCCATTGTTTTTATTTACCCGTATCTATATAACTGATACACAAAATCTTCTTGGTTTTACGTATCATCAATCATAAAATAATGACTATATATTGGGCATATAGACAAGTGTTCCATTAGTATAATAAAGATAATTAGAATAAAGAATGATATTTTAATATTATTTATTTGATTGGTTGAAATCAGAAATCGATTCCCACTATATAAATATTAGTTTCTCCATGATCATAACATGGCGGTGTCTAGTTTTTGGATTTTGGTCGTTTTTGGTCTCATAAACTCGCACCTCAAGCAAAGCTGGTACATGCTACGGTGGTATATGACTATAACTCAGAGGGTAACTCAAACTCAATAATTACGATTCTAACTATCGTTATTTTAATTACTTTGTTTTTAATATACCAAATACCCCTTTTTATAACAGTACCACATATTTTTGAATCTAATGTAATATTATACACATACTAGATTTTGATCTGCAGGTATATTAATTTGGAGAGTTTGTAATGTATATACATGATAATCTGATAAATTGTAATTCACGTGTCTTGTATCCAAGAATCCAATTCCAAACCACTGTTCTCTCTTATGCACTTGTCTTCGTCATATCCAACACCCCTATTTAAGTTTATTTGTATTACTCTCTCTTTCTCTCTCTCTCTCTCTCGAAGTGGTCCTAGCTCTCTATATAACACCATTTCTTCTCCTTCTTTCTTCTCCCACTCCTTCGACAGACACAAACAGTTATACATCTTTTGTAACCCACAAACCATCAAGAAATTAAGAGAGCATTTTCTTGGATTCATATATTTACAAATACTCCTTCAAATCAAAATGTCGTCTAACAGAAGGTCGAGACAAGCAAGCTCTTCATCAAGAATTAGCGATGATCAGATTACTGATCTCATCTCTAAGCTCGGACAGTCTATTCCAGAGATTCGCCAGAACCGTCGTTCCAACACGGTAAATTCTTTATACTAAAGTGTAGTCTAAGGTTTGGCGCATAAATAAGTTTGAATTTTATGATATTTGAGTTTAGGGTTAGTTACTATGTTTAACAGAGAAACGCGCATGTACAACATGTTGGAATAGTGCATTATAGTATCGAACTATGTGTGGGAGATTGCATTTTGAAGTTTCTAAAAAGACTTTTGACCATTAATTAACCGGACTTTGAGGAGAGGGGAACATATTTCCCCTAACTTCAGCATTAAGCTTCTAATTTTGTTTACATTTATTTTTGGTAATTACATTGAATGTGAGACGACTATATTGCTTCGCGAACTATCAATTCAATACACATTAATACAAACCGACTTATTTGTTACGTATATACTTATCTTAGTTTGCATACAACAAGAAACGGACGAACGATATAATATATAAATATATTAAAAATCCGGTTTCTATTATTGGAAGCATCGTTTTCTTATAGTACACAGCCACTTAGAATTGCTCTCGATTTAAAACAATGCGTTGGTTCTTGGTTTAGTTGTTGAATAATATAAAGTTTATTTTTAGAACGATTCATAGTGTAGCAATTGTCTATATGTTTTTCCATTATTTATTAAGATGTATCATACTTAATGAAAATATTTGTTTTGAATAAAATTTATATCATATTCTGACTATAAATGTAATATTTTGAAATATATATATATATAGGTATCAGCGTCGACAGTGTTACAAGAGACTTGCAACTACATACGAAACTTGAACAAAGAAGCCGATGACCTAAGTGATCGATTGACTCAGCTTCTGAACTCCATTGATCCTAACAGCCCACAAGCAGCTATCGTTAGGAGCTTGATTAATGGATAATGATTAACGAAGATAAATATTTATTAGTCGTTTTTATATATAATCTTTCAACCTCATGCATTGAGAGGTTCCATCAGTGTTTCGGTCAATTATCTATCATATGTGCCTAATATATTAATTACAACAATTTTAGCTAGCTGGGGTTTATATTTTCACCCTCTTTTTGGTTTCAAGTCATCCATGCACCATTATCAATTAAGCTTTAATTATATAAATTAGATTTCCCCTAATTATGTAATTTATATCCCTTTATATTATATCTGTGTGAGTATATATGTCAATTTGTATGGTTTTGTTATATATTTAGAATAAAAATTGCGAGATCATATTAACCAAAATTCAAACTAATCTTTACAATTTGCAGAAGAGTTGTATCGTCATTAAAAGCATACGTACTTACCAAAACACACTGGAATTTAACAGTACACGAACCTATTTTAAACTCCCATGCATGGAAATTTCTCAACTATTATAACACTGACCACGGTAAATTGCAAATTATAAAATAGCCTGAAGCAAATATGAAGGAAACTTTTGGTAAATTACAATGCACTTTTCCCCCTTCGCTCATTGATAATATTTCTTCTCCTTCTGTATATACGCGTCTTTCGATACTTTATAGTTAGCAATTTTTTTTTTATTTCTTCTTTCTTTTCTGTAAATGTTTTATATGTTTTCTCCCAAACTAATCTGATTTTATGTAAACACAATAATGAACAATATACACATTACCTATACAATCTCCACATTAAGATCGACAATACCCTACTTGGTCCAAACTTAAATTGTGATGTCATGTTAAGTTTTATGTACCGACAAATATTAAGTATAAACTTAATCAAATTTGGTACTATATGGTTATGTTAGTCATGTTGATTTAACAGGCTGATGTAATTTTCTGTATAAATTATTTGACATTTGATATAAATTTATAAAGATAACTATACATACATCGGTGTAAAATTTTCAATGTTTTAAGAGATTAAATTTGAACTCGCACAAAACAAGTGTTTTGTATAGTACTAACATGTATATGAGCAGTTCCTCTTCTTTTTTTTTTGTCGAATTATGAGTAGTTCTTTTTTTTGAAAAAGGTTGCTTGGTTGAAATATCAAGTGGGAGGATCACACGAATCTTGCTAATTAATGCTGCAATAACTATTAAGGACACAATACAGTAACGCGATTTTTAGCAAAAAAAAAAAGAGTGGGAGAGAGAGTATTGTTACTTGTTAGTACAGATTTCAACATAAATGAATTCAAATTCTTAAAAGGAGTTTGTCGTCTTTTGTTAGCAGATGTGAAATACAAATGACGTTAATATTTAAATTTGTCGGAGAATTGGGATCATAAGCCACAAATTTTGCATAAATTAGCGTAGCAATTAAGTTAATTTCTCACAAATGATATACATACGCAGCATTATATATATAATGACATGATGTTAGAATGTTACAACTTACAACACTATTCTTACATTTAAAAAGTTTTACAACACTGTCTTTGATCATAATTTGTTACTTTCCAATTTTCCAAGTATTTGTGGACTTCTCTAATGTTCCACGTATAATTAATAGCAACATTTGTTGATTTGTTAATTTTCAAAAAAAAACATTTGTTGATTTGTTTAGAAAATCACTAAACGATAAATTTACAGGATGCAACGGTAAAGTCGTTAAATCTGTTGAAAATGGATATTTTTGTAGCTTATAACAATTAATGATAAACTTTTGACTATGAACCTTAGTAAAGGTATATCTTTTCAACGTTAACCTTTGACCTTTAAAGCTGATGTATAAAGTATCTAGCTATTGTATATTGTGTTTTTTTATTAAATGAACATAAATTTTAATTCCACTACCACACAAAAAATATAGAGCTAACCGTTTTTACCACGTACAGAAAATGTTTTAATTTGTGTTTAATAAATGCATATTAATTGAGTTTATGAGTTTCTATAACTGGTCTATCACAAAGATTATATATTGATTTCTTTTTTGAATTTGAATATGCTTAATACAAATAGTTTGACAATGTTCTATTATATAATACCCTATATATACATATATCTAAGTTTTTGTATAGGTTAGGGATGTACTCGAACTAAAGTTGTATAGTTTGCCCAACCGATAACTGAACTATTCACGAAGAACAATATCGAATGATGCTCTTTTCTTCATCTACTTCTAGCTACCTTTTACTTATACAGTTATATAATTTGGTTTGTTATATGCATGAAAAAGCCTGTGAGTATACTGTATCTGTAATAGTTTTTAAGATAGTTACTGATACTGGAATCAAAATAATCAATTCCCTTTAACCAATTTTCTTTTGGATCAATGATATTCCCACAGTAAAGTTGTGGTGCGTAGGGATCTTCTATATGGTCCCTTTCAACTGAAACCTATATTAAATTAGATACATATATTATTTTAGGTGTGTATATGTTTGTAACTGTGTATACATGTTATGTTTTGATATCCTTGTAATATTATTATATGTTATTTTCATTGAAATTGATAATTTAATTATTATTTTCGATAGAAATCAAAGTTTTGTTACTTTTATGCAATTATACTAAATTTTTCTAATTTATTTTAAAATATTATAATACCTACCACGCTAGCAATATACATGATATATAATTCATATAGAACAAACTTCTTACTGCTCGTTGTAAAATAGATAAGTCATAACTTTAAAACATTTTTCAATCATGTATAATGCCAAGTTGTTAAATCACACAAATCACTAATAACAACTTTCATAAAAACTGTTATGGTGTCATAGTTCAAAATACGTTAAATGTGTGCATTTAGAGTTAACAAATTATAGTTAAAACTAATTATTCATATATTTATATATTAGATGCTCACAAAGTTATATATTTATTCAATAGCAAGCGAAAGTGTTATGCACACAATCAGACAGTTTCTAAGCTCGGAAAAAATTCCAATATTAGTTGTTTGAATTTTGATCTAGAATATCTGATAAAAAGTTGAAAATTTATCATATTCGATACAAAGTACGAGTAGAATTTTTTTTTTTAATAGCAGAAAATGATTTTTTAGTTTCAATGGCTAAATAGCCAAATCTCACCAAAAGAAAAAAACAAACTTAAACATAAAATTCAAAATCTTATTATCCATGGGCAAAAGCAGAAGTCATGAGCTGGAGTAATCCCACAAATGATTTCTAAAAGCAAAGTTTTGAGACTGGAGACCAAGAGAATGAAATGGCTGATAATGAAGTTTGAGCCGATCGGATAAACAAAATTTGCATGACCATTTTAGTATTTGCAACTGGAATGCTCAGACATGATCTTAATGATTTTTAAAAAATAAAATTAAAACAATGCACAAAAGTTGGAAATATGAAGATTGAACAAGACAGATAAATAAATTTATAAGACCTCAAATTTGAATACTACAATAAGATTTTGGGAAAAAATTGAAGACTAGTATGATATGGAATTCGATTAAAACAAAATTTGGGCTACAAAATTCCAAAAAATTGTAATTTATGGATCATCAAATGATGAATGCTGTTCTACCCTACAATTTTTTTATAACAACCGACATAACTGTTCCCACCGTTAGACAACGGAAACATCTAAAACTTTCATTTGTTTCCTTTTTTGATTTTTCTCCTTTGATTTACAAAAAAGTAGTAATAATCAAAAGGACAAGTAAGAAAGAGAAAAAAAGGAGAGAAAGGGGCATGAACAGAATTACATCACGGTTAAGGTCGTTATCACTGTTTAACGGTATTGTCAAAAAAGCCATTCAATGTAGTAGTATTACCTCTTTGTCCTTTCCCACAATTTCCGCGTTATTTGACTTTTCAAACTTTATATTAGCACTTAGTTACCAAGCATTTTTTGAGAAGAATCATTTTTTAGCATGTGATTTCATTTACGTTCAATTGTGGTAATTTGCTTTTTATGTGTAAAACTATTTAACCACTTTGGTAGACAAAATAAAAGAAACATATATAATGTATCAGGTCTACAAACCAAAGTTGTAATCTATTAATAATTTTAAGGTCTCTCATAGGCCTAAATATATAGGCCCACTAGCTCAACAAGCGTAACTTCAATACTAAATAAGGATATAAACAACGCGCGCATCATCGGAGAGCATTCTCTACGCGTGCGACAGTGAGCCGAGTAGCGAAATTGGCGGCCCACTTGCACGAACAAGCCAGCCCATTATCGGAGAGTATTCTCTACGGGTGCGACAGTGAGACCAGTAGCGAAATCAGCGGCCCACTTTCACGAACAAGCTAGCCCATTAGTAAATTTGTTTTGAGCTTTGTAAATTACGGTACTATGCACTTGATATCAAAACCAAATATACACGAAGATGGAGCCCAATGAATTCACACCATCCGAAGTAATTGTTTGGTCTGGAACGAAAATATCGTGATCTGTAAATGGTGATAATTGTAGTATTCTAGTTTCTAGAAAAGTTGGGATCCAACAAAAAAAAGTATTTAAAATAATTGACTATAGTCTATATTATTAGGGATAAATGTCCTAGGATACTGGAAGGGATATTGACTAATATATAAAGGATATGGGCCAATCCACTCATTTCCAATTGATTTTGAGTTGGAAGCCTATATAACTTTTACATGGTATCAGAGCCCGATCCACACATGTCCAGCCCGATTCATAAGCGATCCGATCCAATAGTTGGTCCACTGATCGTTGCCCGAATTACCGAGATTTCTGGTATAAAGGAACCATCATCTCGAGGAGGCGTATTAGGGATAAATGTCCCACATCAGATGCTGGAAGGGATCTTGACTAATATATAAATGATATGGGCCAATACACTCATTGTCAATTGGTTTTGATTTGGAATACCATATAACTTTTACATATATTACATATATCACCAACAAATTAAAGTGTTTTTTTCTTTTCTTTTGTGAACCATTATACGAAAATTATTCGACTGGGAAAGTGTTTGAATTGGAACCATTTAAGAATACGTAATTTCTGTAAACTGTTTTGCAGTATTTTTTTTAGTGAAAACAAAGAAACGTCAAACACTCATGTATTGATAATCTTCATGAAGCGTTGAGTTACACTCAATCTTCGAACCAAAGTGGCCAAATCCAAGAGTCGGAAACGAAAGTAGGAGCCCACGGTGACGATGGAAATGTGATTACCAACAATAAAAAAAAAAAAAAAGAGAATATGAACAATGAGCAAGCGTCCTACAGAAATTATAGGTATGCTGACATCTCTCTAGGACTCTCTTCTCGAGTACTACACTACATAACCTTATAATGTATTTATATTGAGTAATTATTTACACGGATAGTTACTTTTTGAAAATAACTGATATATGGAATTTGATCCAAGTGATTGTCTCCGTATCAAACTACATATATATTTTATTTATTTATATGAATTTTATTTTTCAGATAATGATTTATGTTAAGCTTTATAGATGTTTTTTTTGTAATAATACCAACTATTTGGATACTCGCTCAAACGTGACATAGGTCTAGATAATTTGATTACCTCACAATAATAACTGTGAAGACGGAACTATTGCTTTACCTTAGGCTTATAAGTTTTTTTGTTCTTTTGATAAAATTTGTCTTCGGATAATAAGTTAATAAACAAGATGGTTAATAACTACGGGTAATTTAGATAAACAATGTATAACTATATGGCTGTCTTTAAAAAAAAAAACTATATGGCTGAGTCTTTATAAACAAAAAAATAAACTATATGATTGGGTCAATAAGTAACATAAAAAAAGAAAAAACAGGATGGAGCAAACCCGTTTCATATAAAGAAAAAGGAGCCCGTTAAACATATTACATATTTTTAAGAATTAATAGTGGAGAGTTGAAGTATCCCAAGAGGAAGCAGAGCACATGGGAGCAGTGGAGCTAGTTGGAGAAGCTTCAAGATCATATATTTAATTTTTTCTTATATTACAGTTTTAAATATAAATAAAAACATTCAATAATTTTCTGCAACAAAAGCATATTGCCAAAGGGGATACATAGATAGGTGTCAATACTCTCTCAAATCTTCCCAATACAAGCATGTGAAAGACCTTGTTGTAGGCCAGGTCTGTGGCACTATATTGTAGGACCCATTTCTTTTATTTTTATTTAAATAGAATATTATATATTATACCAAGGGTCATATACTAACAAATGTGGAAAATAATATTTATTTTTATGTTTGATACTGAGAAAGCCACCACATAGATATGACAATTGGGAAACACTAGTGGTGGGTCTCTCAATCTTTCACATCTACCTTGGATACTCATAAAAACTCTTTCCAACTAAATTTAGGAGAGTCAAATAAAGAGCATCTCAATCATCATTTTCCCAATAAATATCTGTAATATCACAATGTATATATGAGTTTCTTTCATGTCTGTATCTGAAAACCGAAACTAGTTGTAAATAGATATTATTTACAGAAACGTTTACAAAATGAATTTAGTTATTATCTGCTCTTTTTGATACAATTTATAGTTTGTATTACTATTACCTTGAATCTAATTAAATACTATAAATTTGGTTTCGTTAGGATATACGTAGGTCGGTGCATCGTCTGAACGCATTTACCTGGTGAGAAAAACACACATGCGTTTAAGTTGTACTGTGGAATGTTCTTTAATAACCAATGACTGTGATTTGCGTATATTGTACAACTCATATATGAAAAAATAATCCTTGTAAGAAAATTCATATATATATATATATATATATATGTGACAGTGCGTAAATGCTAGTAATAAATTAAACTGGAAAACAAAATACTGTATAGTCGGTGATATATACGCACTAGCAATTAGCAAACTACCGTATACGTACAAACTACAGTTAGATATCGGGAAAAAAATTTAAATCGGGAAAAATATAAATCAATTATTGATTTACACCTGAAAAATTAAATTTCATACCCAACATACGATTATGTTAGTGGCCTGATAAATTAATTTATTCGAGCGTACCGCTTTAACACTATTAGTACTGATGACAAGGTCCCTAATTCTACGCCTATATTCGAGGATTGATCAGTGTACTGGTTGTCATCGTTTCTGCTAATTGTTTTGCTTATCTTCTTCAAATGATTAGATGTTTGTATATTAATTGTAGACATAAGTAGATCTAAATTTTCAATACAGATATTAAAAAGTTACATTGATTATTTCCTTGATCTCAATTAAATTCATTAGATTTTCGACCTCATTAATAGTATTTATATCATTAATGAAATAGTCGAATATAGATGAATCTCGAGATCTTACAGTGATTATTAGGGTGACAATTTTATGACAAAATTATTAGTTTAAAATGTTAAATCAATGTATTAGATGGTTTACATAGTTGTATATATATAAGCTAAGCCTAAGCTGTATACTAATAGCATACGATTAAACAGTACATATAAATAAAGTGAAAATGAGCATACGTATACGTAATGTCAAAGATGCATGTGGTATGTAACTTAAATTTTTTATTTCTAAAGTGTCCTTTACAAATTAAATCAAAAGAAAGATTACCATATGCCCTAAAGCTTAAATGGTATAAAGGGTGGGTCCTATACAAACCTCCCATGAACTGATCTCTTCTTCCTTTTTTCCCCTCTTCTCACTAATTCTCCCTCACAAAAAAAATTAAAGATCTAGCTAGTGTTATTGATCTTCAACAAGTTTTTGATCTTTAACCTAGGAAGATTGACCAGTTCACAATTTATAAGAAGAGTTCATCATCATTCATTGGTGGGCTCTGAGCTTGAGTGTATACATACATATATATATATATATATGTATGAGGACGAAAGGAGCACTATTAATAATAATCAAGAAGGATTGAGACTGGAGATGGCCTTTCCACAACATGGATTCATGTTTCAGCAACTCCACGAAGACAATGCTCATCACTTACCTTCACCTACCTCTCTCCCTTCCTGCCCTCCTCACCTCTTCTATGGTAAATATCTCTATCTATATATACACATAGAACACATGTATCTAATCATAAACTATTCCACGATATTTGATTTTGAAAAGAGTATACAGACCTTACCAATTGTTTTTTGTTTTGATATAGAACCTTAGTGAAATTTGATTACAAAAGTTATAAAATTTCCATTGGATGTTTGGTTACTTCACTTAATTAAGGACTACCAAGTTCTGAGAGTAATCTAAGTTTATCAAAAAGTGGTAAATTTTGTTGTCTTTGTTTTGGTATAGGAGGAGGAGGAAACTACATGATGAACAGATCAATGTCGTTCACTGGAGTATCAGATCATCATCATCATCTAACTCAAAAGAGCCCCACCACGACGAACAACATGAATGATCAAGACCAGCTGGGCGAGGAAGATAATCTATCAGATGATGGATCACATATGATGTTGGGAGAAAAGAAGAAGAGGCTGAATTTAGAGCAAGTTAGGGCATTAGAGAAGAGCTTCGAGCTAGGGAACAAGCTGGAGCCAGAGAGGAAGATGCAGCTTGCTAAGGCTTTAGGGTTGCAACCTAGGCAGATTGCGATTTGGTTTCAGAACAGGAGAGCTAGGTGGAAGACAAAGCAGCTTGAGAGAGACTATGATTCTCTCAAGAAACAGTTCGATGCTTTGAAGTCGGACAATGATTCTCTTCTTACCCATAACAAGAAGCTACATTCTGAGGTATGTATTAGACACACAAATTACTAATATGTTCACGCAATATAATCGTCTTATTTCTATTGACTAATTACTTGTTTTCTTATAACGATTTTCGTTTAAAATCATTTATGTTACGAGTCACTAATTTATGGATGTTAGGTTCTTCATACTGTCTATACCATGGAGTCTTAACAGTTTTTCGAATTTCAGTTATGAATTATAATCATTCATCAAGCATATACAAAAGGAAAACTTCATGGATTAACACTTAGTTAGAGATCTTTAATGGCTTTAATATATATATATATAATAAAATATTCAGTTAGATTATTGATAGGCTCTTGATCCAAGGCAGAGATGTTTGTCAAAAGACACTAATTATAAATTCATTGTTTATTACTATTAAATAAAGATTCTTGTGTACATACATCTTTACCATGTGCTTGAGGAGTTGACATTACGATAATTTATTTTGATTTAACAAATTAATGTGTGAATAGATCTCTCTACTGACTTTGGTTTACGTGTGACGATATCGGTACACAAACAGTTAGTGGCGCTGAAGAAACAAGACCGTAAAGAATCAGCAAAGATCAAGAGAGAATTAGCAGAAGCTTCATGGAGCAACAATGGAAGCACAGAAAATAATAATAATAATTCAGACATAAATCATGTGAACATGATCAAAGATCTATTTCCTTCTTCAATCCGATCTGCGACCACGACAATTACCTCGACCCATATTGATCATCAGATGGCTCAAGATCAAGATCAGGGATTTTGCAATATGTTCAATGGTATTGATGAAACAACGTCGGCTAGTTATTGGGCATGGCCTGAGCAGCAGCAACAACATCAAAATCATCAGTTCAATTGAATATATATATATATATATATATATATTGTCCAAGAACAACATCATAATCGTCAACATCATCATCATACTCATCTTAATATTATCATCAGAGAAAACTTCGTAGATTTTGTTTATTTGTGTATTTTAAAATTATTTGGCACTGTTTAAATAAAATTTAATTGGGTTATTATTTTTTCTTTGTTTTGGGGTTGTAGAAAATTGGTATGTAGGGGATAGAAAAAATCTGTAGTATGATATATATGTTCTTGTTACATATATTAATTGAATGAATAATTTTTCCTTTCATCGTAAACAATTTTTTCGAGACGAAGTATCCATATATAACAAGCAGTATTGACATAAACATGCTACTTTTAAAGATATTCGTCAGTAATGATTAATATCTCGTAGCTAAATTAATATTGTGATGGATTATGTTCTACTAATGTCTTCTTGTTAATCACATACCATAAATTTTGTTTACTAATCTGGCAAAGATTTTTGTTTTTTGTTTTTGTATTTTTGTTTGCTAAAATCCAGCTTTTGTCACCAAATATTTTACTTAAGTGAATGGGTCAAATTGTTTTTCTTCTTTCTAAAAGTATAACAACGCATATAAATTTTAATTTTAAATATTTTACAAGGTTTGGAACATAAAGCTAAAAAGAAAATAACAAAAAACATTTGAGAAGTTTCAGATGCATGTGCCTTCGAGTGGGATTCCAGCTCTGCCATTGACACAACATGAGCCATGCAATATATCTTACATCTGACATTTTTCCATTTACCTTTAAATTTATTTTATATAAATCGTGTGCTCGTGTGTCATTTTTATCAGATATCTAAAATAATATTTTCGTAAATAGTTACCGTGATTTTAATAAATAATATTATATTATTTGTCACGAAAATACATTATCCATTAAAACTACCATGTATTTATGTACAATTTTATATAATTAATTATTTTATCTTCATTTATTTACCATCTTTTAGTTTTTTTTTTTATTATAAAGTTATAGCTTGATTTCGCAACCCAAATAGGGAGAAAACCCTAAAAAAATTAAATTTTGGTTGATCTAATATCTTTTAGTTACAATGAATATCCCTGTTCTTTTATATTTGTTCTTTTCATATCTATAGTGCTTGTAAATTGCAAACTCGAAAGAACGAGCTCACCGAAATATAATATATCTTAAGAATTTAATAAATTAAACCAAAGTTTAAAACATTTATGTAATGCATGTGTCTCACGTAGTCAATCGTATATATAGTAGATCTAACGTTCAAATCCATCCAAAGTAAACTTTATTTTATTCAATCACCATTTTGAGTACTGTTGTACTTTACATACATTGATTTAACTTTAATTTATAAATTAAAATTAAATTGAAACTCAGAGTGCTATCTGAAGCAATAGAAAATCTCAAAATTTATTATCTTGTGAAAACATTTACAGTGATTAACTATTATACTGAAATAACAGTGGAAATTTCTGAATTATAACACTGTAATAACTATTACTGGCCGGCCAACATGACAAATTTCCAGCCATTGGAATACCATGAATCAGTAATTCTTTGTTTTCTTTCGTTTATTAGATAGTCTTAATTTAACATTATTATTTAAGGTAAAGTTATTTTGTTAAAGGAATACTATACAGATTATGTGGAATGATCTATTTTGTTCCATATTATTACTGTAAAAGTTCCAACCACATATCTCTTTTGGATAAAATTTATAAACCTTTTTAGTTTTTTTCCCTCTCTAATATGCTTCTGGTAAACAGACCCTAAATATCATAAAGTTTAGAATATTAGTTTGGGCTGATCCCTAATGCATATGCAAAAAAAAAAAAAATTAAAAGAAGACGTAATATGGAAGTTTTTATTTAAGAAATAAGAAATATGGAAGTCTGTATTATATAACAACATTGTAGATAATAAAATAAAATTTGAAAAAGGAGAAAAAACAAATGTAGATAATAAATGATAGTGGTAACTAGGAAGATTATTGGATGCACACATTCCAAAGACGAGGAAGAAAAGTCCAAAAAGAGAACAGAAGTGAAACAGTGTGTGTTAGGAGAATAGTAGCTAGCTTTCCGGATCTTTGGATTTTGAATTTAAATTTTAATCATATAAACTACATAATATATTTTAATTTTTACACAAAAACAAATAGAGTACCAAATATTAATCTTATTGTGGCCTATCCATGTGACCTCACTGCCACCAGTTCACTTTCCCACAAAAACTCAGACTTGCGATTGTGAAAGTTCAGTTTGGGCAAAACAATTTAAACTACACAATATATTCGAACTCATACAGTGTTGGTATTGTGTAGAATCCATATAATAATTATGAGGTGAGCCGAGTAAATTATTATGCTAGGTATAATGTTTCTTATTTCTATTTGTAATAAATCACTGTACCCAAACTTTCCACCAAATAGTCTGAAACGAATAGTCTGTGAATCGGTATGAAATGAAAGTTACGGAAACTTTAAATTTACTGTTAGATCACAAAATTATTTTTCAGTTGCAGTAATAAATTCAGATACTACTCAACATGTATACGTAATTACAGACGTATAATATGTAGTATACAAAGCTAGATGATGGCATGTGAGATCATGGGTATCTCATACATTTTATATGGTTGAATATGATTTTGGCTAAGTGCACATGTTTATGTTGATGGATTATTAGAGTCAACTCCTAAAATGTTCTGTTTTCTACTTTTCTATCATGTGATTTAACAAACACCGTCATAACAAATAGATTGACCCGCCATAAATAATCGCATAAAACGTATTTTAATTTGATCTAAAACGTAATATTTTTTTTGGGTGTTTTAAGTAATAATACTTCACGCGGTAAAATGTATAGTTATTATATATCTTCCTTACCACAATTTTATAATTAAAAGGTTCAAACCTAGTGAAGAATCAAACATCCCCAATTACGCACATAATGCCCACGAGCGACATCTCAACATCTGCCCAAAATATTAGTTTGATGAACCCATGAGTAAATTCTTTGAATACATATGCTTGTATTATACAAAAAAAAAAGATGACTTGTAGAAAAAAAGACGTCAAGATTCTTGAAAACACTTGCTGTGAACATCTTATAATTGAGATCGGTACGTCCTTTATTCTTGTTGGTGGGGCACGTAAATACAAATATCAAACCCAATAAATTATGTCACGTCTTCAATGGATTATATGCATCACAAACTGGCATCTGATGATCTTATATGGTTACTTATTATAAGAAAATGTTCAAAAGATAACTAAAAAAATATTATAGGTCATCGTTTAACTTATGAACTGAAATTCATAACCAAATATTAAAAAAATTCAGGTTAAAAATGTTTAGTTATGCAGAAAGTACGTATAGATATTATTCACGTTAGTTTAAAGAAATTTGAAAGATTGACATTGTTACAAACTAACATTCTAACTAGTTTCGTCTTCATGAATTGAACATATATATAGTTCCAAAGGCAAGCATGTAAAAAAGAGATAATATAGTCTACGAAACAATCGAAAACTTCAAGAGCATAGTATGTTTATATTTCTTCCCTGGCTCGACAATTTGCGAAGGAAATTTCGGATTATTAACTGCATCAGGATAACTTTGTGTTTCTAAACATAATCCTGCGTAAGCTTTGTAAACCGTCCCATTCTTCCCTTTGATATTCTTTAACATTCCTCCGGTATAGAATTGTAAACCGGGTTGGTTTCCGGATAACTCCATTTTTCTCCCCGATTTCTTATCTACGAGTTCCACGATTTTCCTCATCTTATCCGCCTTACCATCTAAACAATAATTTATATCATATCTACAAAAAAAAAAAAGCAAAAAAGATATAGGTCATTTACTAAACAGTTCAGAAATTACCAATTAGGAATACTATTAATTTCCCGTAAAAAAAAAAGAAATACTATTAATTTTGTTTTATCAAAGTATGTGCTACCACTCACCCTGTCTTAAGATCCTTTATATTATCTTTAATAGGACGGAGTTGGAGAAAATCATACGGTGTTCCTTTCACTGGAGAGATTTGTCCCGTGGGAATGAGTTCATCGTCGACAGGAGTATAGCTTGAGCCAAGGATTTGAATTTCTTCAGACAAAATATCGCCTGCGTTATGACCACCAAGATTCCAATAAGTGTGATGAGCTAAGTTCACTGGAGTTGCTTTATCTTTTGGTTTTGCCTCCATCTCCACACTCAATTCATTGTCTTTGACAAGTTTATAAGTCACCGTGACACTGAGTTCCCCTGGAAACCCTATTAATAGTACATAAATAAATAAAAAACTTGTAATCATTAAATTTGTCCTTAACTAGTACTTTTCAAAATTTTTGGGGTGGAAATATAAAAATTGAAAAGAACCTTGATCGCCATCAGGACTTGCATGAGTGAAGACAATGTGAGGTTTCTTGCCATCATATTTGTGTTTTGTAACTGCCCACACAACATCCCCAAACCCTTTCTTCCCACCTGAATCAACAAAAATGTAAGTTAATAATTAACGTCATTATATTCAAAATCATAATTGATTGATCTAATTATGTTGTAGCACTCAAATTAGTTACCATGAAGTGTGTTTTTGCCGTCGTTGGCACTTGTCTTGTACTCTTTACCATTAAATTTGAATTGGGCCTTTCTTATTCTATTCGCTACTCGGCCCACGGTTGCTCCAAAATATACCTTATCGGTCTGATGAGTGGATTACAAATGGTTTAATTAGCATTGACGATGATTGTGAATAATATAGACGGTGAAGAGAGTTTTTTCTACGTACCTTGTAGGTTTTGACGCTATCATAACCAAGAACAATATCGCCAATATTTCCTGTAAATCCATACTAAAGATTATTTAACGAAATTTAGTTTGTTTTCTTTTATTTTCGCTGCCCAACATTCAATGTGAGAATAGTTCACTAACCATTTTTGTCCGGGAAATGGAGAGACATTATTGAAGCACCCCAGTTTGTAAATTTGACTGTCAGGTTTCCCTTTTTGAGCTCGTATAACCCAATTTCCCCCTTCTCATTATCATCTCCATCAACTTCATCTTCATCATCGTCATCGTCATCATCAGTCTCATCATCAGTATCATCATCAGTATCATCGTCCGTGTCATCATCCATCTCATCATCATCATGTTCACCCTTCTTTTTATTCCTATGTTTCTCTATACCATCATCATTATTATCGTCATTACTATTATTCTTCTTCTTATCAACAGCATCTTCTTTATTGCTTTCATGGCCTTTCTCTTCGACATTTTCATCGTTTTCAACATCACCAGAACCGGCATGGTGATTACTATCTACCTCTCCTCCACCTTTCTCTTTGCGTTTACTATTATGATCAACATTCTTATCTTTCTTATGGCTCTCCAAATTTTTCGATTTGACTTCAGTGTCGTGCGCAAATGAGAAACTTATCACGACTCCTAATGTAACCAGTAGAACCAAACATAACAAAATAGAAACTCTCACCATATTGAGGAAGGAAAAAATTGTGTTAATAGTAATATAAGTCAGATGAGTTTCTTGGTGAGTATTTATAGGTTGAATGCTATTGGATAAAATAAGACAAATTAGGAAATTTTGACGAATTTGTGATTCGTAGAGAAGTTAGGAGATAAATCCGGACTGTGTTCCAATTATATATATTTTTCTAATCACATACTAGAATTAATCGCTTAAATCTTTACAACTAAAGCTGCATGAATCACCAAACTCTAATCGATGAACACAAACACCATTTTATGATATATTCACATACTTTGGGGCTTTTTCGTTATACATCAAATATTTCTCAGCAAGACCCAATCTAAGGCCCACTAAGGTTTTGTCTGATCATCTGATCCGTCAAACAAATAATTTCCGTCATACTGCTCGGAAACTTTTGTTTTCTTCTTATGCTCATTACATATTTACTCTCGTTTTGTTATTCTTTTGTTCTAAAAAATAATAAGAAAATTTATGAATTTTGGTTACTTTGATAGATTAATTAAATTTATTCAATAGAAACAGTAGTTTCTACACAAGAAAACATTAAAATTGTACATTTAATTTGGCCTATTTGAATTCGGCTCCATAATCCCCCAATGATATACATTAAAACGGACGAACAAGAATCAACATCTTCTGGTACAAATATTATAACACCTAATGATAAGAATCACTACACACACAAAAAAAAATGATAAAAACAATTTCTAGCTTTTCTCTTGTTTGTTCACGAAACTAGTAGTAGAAGACGAAGAAGAAGAATTCTTAAACAAAGAGAAAGGTGGAAGTTGCGACGATGGCTGATCCAAAGACGACGCACCCGTTTGATTATTCGCCATTATGTTAGACATCAACAAGCTGCTAAAATAGCCTCCACATCCTTTGTTATTATTGGCCGCGGAGGTTTGTTGAATGTTGTTGCTAATCGGATGCCGCGGACCGGCGATCTGTTGTTCCCCGTTTGATCCGACCATACTTGAGATCGCAGCAGCGATCACCGAGTGGAAACTTGGGTCGGAAGTAAGCGCTTTTGTTAATGTTTCGGTTAAGGACTGGCTATTTTGGACAGTTTTCCCTAGGTTGGACGTCCCGAATTGAACATTGTTGTAAGGATATGGAGTATAAGAAGAGTAACCGTTACCCCAAATCGCGGGTAGGTTGGGAGTAGACGAGTTTGATGATGTGTTAGAAGAGAAATTTAGGCTTGTGGGTGGGAATCTTTGGAAAGTGTTTGAGAACTTGTTGAAATTTAATGACGACAATGAAGATGAAGAGTGTTGTGGAGCGGTGAGGTCTAGAGTGACGGTGGGATGTAATGGGGAGTGAAGGGTAGGTGTATAGAAGGATTTGTTGTTGTTGTTGTTGAATCTTGAATTGTCGTAGAGGTTGTTTCCGATCATTTCTGCGGCTGATGAGGAAGAGGAGGAGCCGGAGAGGAGCATGGAGGCGGCTGCTGAGGTGGTGGAAGCCATGGTGGTGGCTGAGAGTGGAAGAGGATGGCTGTGTGTTCCTTCATAGGTTGTGATTAGTATGGACATGTCATCTGCACATCTTTGGACCTAAAACATCCACAGTGAAATAGTTAGATCATTACATATGTATATATTATAACATGGAAACGTAAAAGAAAAAATCGTGGTCAAAGTAGGATTGGTCAATTTAGATGTGTATGGAACACCATTCAACCTTATATTAATCTAAAAATGGTTGTTGAATGATAATGATTCATAATGTCTATCCAACCCAAGTTAACCCAAAAAAAAAACCCACAAGACCAACAAATTCTTTTATTTAAAAAAAAAATCTGTGCAGTTTAAATTTTATAAATATTTCTATGAATATAGCACCTTATCAAACTAATTTATGCTAGATATGGTTTCAATTTTATAGCTATGCTTTCAAAATTGGAAACCCAAGATTAAAACAATTAATAGAGAAAAACTGATTACTTGGTAGATATATATATATATACCTGTTTTCTAACGGGACATCCAGGTGCAACCGTGCATCGATAATATGCTCGTGGACATGGATTTCCTTTAGCAATCTTTTGTCCATATTTTCTCCATTGACAACCATCATTCATCTATTTAGCATATAACAATCATGTCCAAATCAACAATTGTCAAAAATATATAAATAATCAACGTTATATATACATATCACCTTAAATGTATAAAATTAGATAACGTACCGTTGGTGTGTCACATCTTGCTCTAACACAAACTCTAGCTCTTTTAACATGATTTTGCTGACCGGCCTCGCCGTCAGTTTCTCCACCGGAGGCTGGTGCCGGAGAGCTTCTCTTCCCGGTAACTTTATTTGGCGGCCAAGTTTCTCCTGGAGCTTCTTCCGAGCTATTTTCCAGGCTAGAATTGGCTGGATTCTCCATTGATACAGTCCCATTCGGCTCACGGCCATTATTGATCCCTAAGGTCAAGCCAGCCTTGGTCAGTTCCTTGTCAGCGTTGACTTCTGCGCTGGTTGCGTCCGTTTTCTCTTCCTTTCTAGGGATGCTGTCACTCGGAGAAGAACTTCTTCTCCCGAGTGAAAGCGATACAAGCTCACGTTCTTGATCAGAAGAACTAAAATCGGTAGTCGTTGGCTTAGGATGATCAACCATGTTTTGATTTTGAGTTGTGTTCTTTGAAGGCTCTTGTTGAATTATGTCGAAGAATCTGAGTTTGAGAGATTTGTAATCACTTTCAATTCTTTCGAGTATCCCTTTTAGCTTCTCGTTCTCTTCTTTCACCTCGTTCATCTCGGCCTTGGCAGATTCAAGTTCTTGGTTATCACCATCACCCTATAAGATCAACAAAGAATTTTTAAAATTTTCAACTAAATCTAAAATTTATTACAATGATACATCTACTCTAAATCTCTAATAATCACACTGATTCATTCTCAATTTCAATGGACTACTCAATCCTCTATCAAAATAATTTCCAGATGACTAATATATAAACTTCTGGTTTCCATTAAAAATGAAAGGGCAAAGTTTTGAGTTCTTTAATTTTTGTTTTGGCATTATTTTCGATAAAGAAATCAATTATAGATTAGTATATCCATATTAGGATACTAAATTACTTAAAAGCATAAAATAAATCCAGAAAGAATAAGAAAGGTAAAATTGGGGGACGGGGTGTGATCTAAATTCCATCTATATACATATATAATTTTTGGATGTGCACATATGGAGTTGGTTTTTACCTCACTATCTTCATGGATTTGAGCAGATCCAAAAACTTTATCCTTATGAGGAGAACCTGAAGTAGGCAATTTCAAAAGAACCTCCATTGTTAGAAATATAAGAAGGATCTTTATCTTCTTCCTATTGTTTGAATTTTATCTTTCTGTATCTTCACAGACATTTAATCAAACCCTTTACTTATAGCCGTTTGTATGTAGTTTCTTCGAGGGGACCCAAAGCGTCAACACTTCAACTTGTTCAATTTTTAATTTTATTTTTTTATTGAATTCCGGTACCTTTTCCTCCAATCATATCTGTTAATTATTTTAAATTAACTAGAGAAAAATAAAGAAATTATTTCCTGACTTTGTAGATAATAATACTGCTTCTCCGTTTTAGTAGGGTCAGTATAATATATATTACAAGTAGTACAGTGAAAATGATTTATCAAATTAGTATAATTATGTTAATCGAAATCTATTTTAAGAATCATGAACATTTAAATTCAAATGCGTATAAGTGAATATAATAATATTGAAATACAAAGTTCTTGGTGATCAAATTTAACTACAATTAATAAATCTGGTGAGTAATTTTTAACATGAAAACTGTGATTATTTCACAGAGAGTATATACTTACTTCTTATTAGCTGAACCAATGGTCGATAAAGTAGTCTACGCATGGATCTTAGTTTTAAAAAAAAAAAGTTAAATACATGCGGATCTTTTGTTTTGTTTTTTTTTAACTAGAATGGTATTTAAATGTCCATCTGCAATAAATGAAATTAATATTTATCAGAAATAACCTAAATGTACGGCGTCAAATAGAGATTAATGTATAATGTGAAGGGAGATAACCTTGAAGCTTCATGTGAGAAGACTACTTCTATCCATTGGCCTCATATCATGTGAGCATTCGTCAACTCTTTAAATTTTATATTATTTATTTATTTAGCATATTTATTACTCACCCTCATTATAACCATTTTTATATTCTAAATTCTAAATACTAGGTATATATTTATATATTCATAGGCATACCATTAATGCATCCCATTTATGTAACTAGTGTATGTAAATGATAATTCTGATTGATAATCGAATAGATGCATATTGTCTATATAATTTTAGGTTTTATGTTCTACTATTTTAGTGAAAAATAGGAGTTACAGAATCAATATAAAAAGTTTAAAAGCATCCAAAACAAAGTTTGGAAATGAGTAGTTTAGATGAATTATATTCAGTTGTAATTCACCAATCGTTCATTAACAAACAAATCTGAAAGTCAATTAAATCATGCAACAAAGAGGAAAGGAATAAAACGTTAGGCATTTGATTATTGTTATATATAAACCTTGTTCATATGGTATTCCAAAGGGTGCGTATACCGGTCAATACGCAGGTCAGACACGGTAATTATATGATTTTGTCAACTATTGACTTTATTAATAAGAAAAAGTAGTCGTTGTTATACTTTCCAATATTATTAGGATATTCGTGTTACGTTCAACTTCATTATATATAGCCAACATACCAATGTCAAATGCTTCACATAGTTGTCAAATTTCGTCAGTAACACAACGCTGCATGGCGTTGAAAAAAAAATGCACTACTTGTTCTATTTATTTTGTTTAATTGTTCTATTATCTTATAAATATTTTAGTTTCAAATTTCAACCTCTTAATATATGACGAAATGTATATTTTATTATTTATATTCATACATATGAGCTTTAGCTACTCGTACACACGTATCAGAATTCGGAAAATTATGAATATAATACATTAAATATATATTATTTAGCTATCAATAACTAGCAGTTGCAAATTGTCGTCTTACCTGTCTCCAATTCTTCAAACCCGGCAATTTTTTAGTTATTTCAAATCAATAATGTAAAGTTTTGTGGTGCCGTACATACTACATACTACAAGAAAAAATTGCTATGTCTTTTGATCGCACAATAAAATAATTTTATTTCGTGAATATGATTAGATTACATATAGGCCAAATTGAATCTTGACCTAAGTTTTCAGCTCTTTTTTCTTTTGGGGATCTGAGCTCCCACAGGGTTTAATATTTATTTTTTATCACAAAAGATCTTAGTAAGCATGTTATCAATTCAACTTACATCATCCGTTAAAAAAAAATTAATATAAACAAAAGACTTTCTTGCTAACTAATATAATTGTGTACAGTTCATTATATGGTTAAGTAACAATCGTGGTCGCAATGTGGTTATTGTTTAATTGATTAGTTAAACGGCTAACTATTCAATTAGCAATGGGATATTACATTAGCATATCCCCACATGATTTACTCCGCATTAACTAAGTAAAACATAAAAAACTCAATTAACTAATTAGTAAAACTAATTAAGTAATCAGTAGTTAGTCTCTCCGTGTAAATAATGCCATTCTAAAGTTTATTTTTGTTTCATGATGTAGTTTTATGTTTTAATGTAACTTTCAATACATTTTTAATTTATCTTTAATTTATAGCTATTTTCTTGAATTTAATTTATTAACTATTTATATAATAAGAAAATATATAAAATCATATGTGTAAAATGTATCAAAGCGAAAGTTTTTTTTTTGTAAAACAAACGGAGTTCTAATTAGTTACGTAGAAATTTCAAAGGATTTAATTTGTTACTTTCTTGATGTCATTTCAATTACCATGGGACATACTTGTAATCTTCTTTTTTTCCCTGTGAAATTGTTTCATATGTGATAACTGGTCAGTGGTTATGAATGTCATATGCATTTTAAAGAGTGGTGATTAAATTTAAATATTATGATGTGGAAAAATATTGATGGATTAATCATCCACAATAAGACAAAGGAAGATTATCAATATTTTGGTCATATCTGGACAATCAAAAGTCTTTGGTCAACTGTATTAATTATTTTTCCTCTAACTTGCGATAAGTTTGTCCCTTTCAGTTGGAAAAAAATTGTTTATTTCAGTTCAAGTGTAAATGGTAATTAGTTATGTTGATTTGCCGCGCTGTTAAATAATACTATTAATTAAGTAAACAAAAAACAACAACAATTTGGTTTCATATATAGGTTAATTTGCAAGAAAAGAAGACTTCTTTTTAGACAATAAGTGGGTGAAAGTGTCAACTAATTAACATGTCTTTGCAACTCGCAAAGACAGATCTGAGATCCTGACCGGAACTTTATCACAAAATATTTAAAGAAAAATGTTGGAAATGACTTCCTTGAATTTACTACCTCTGACGTATTCTAAAAGTTTACGATTTCAAACTGTCACAGTTATTTGTATTTCAGACCGTTGAAAATAATTAATGGATTAATAATAAAATAGTAATAAAATTTATATTAAAAGTAATTATTATTATTCCTATTAAAAATTATGTTAAAAATAATTATAGAAAATTAAATATAATTCCAATTATAAGAACTTAAGAAGAATAAAACATACCCTTTAACTACTGTTGATTTCGGGGGTGTTTATAGGGATTACAATTATAGAAGTACTTCTAAATTAATATTTAGGTCATCAACTTGCGAATATAAGTTATAATTTCTACTACTGACCTAAGGTCAATGGTTTGGATTTAGACATTGAAATTAAACAATAAAAAATAAATTATAAGTTTAAAGACAACTTGGAGATTCTCTATTGAAATTTAGGTCAATGGTTTAAGATTGGTCATTGAATGAATGATTATTCTACTACTATGTATGTTGTTTATAGTTGGGTTAAGTCTCCAATCTCTATGCATTATCCATGATATTTGAATTCAAATTTAATCAATTTAAAATTCGCAGAAAATATTGTTAGAATTGAAGGAATCATAGTACATGTCCATGTACAGCTAGTATTACTACTAATTATTCTTTTCCTTGGACATTGATCGTATCGGCCGGTTTAAATCCATTTTTTATACCAACTATCCGGTTAAATGTTATATTGTTGAATATATAAATTAATTTAAAAAATTCAAATTGCGAGGCCATCTTACAGAATAGAAGCAGACATTTAAACAAAATAACTAAGGCTATATATTTGGTTTGATAATATGGCTTTGAGGTTGTTTATTTTTATATTTTGTTGAGAACCTTATATATAATATTAAAGGTTTTTTTTTACCAATACCATTTTTTCTAAAAGTTTCTCTTAAAAAACACATGTCATATTAAAGGTTTTTACAAATACCATTTATCAAAAAGTTTCGCTTTAAAAACACATGTTATAGTAGTGTTATGGTAATATGATGATGATCAGACAAAAAGGAAATATTGAAAAGTAAAAAACCTTCTAAAATACAGTTATCATTTGGCGGTGAGGAAATATTACAAATACCATTTATCAAACTGTATCTTTCCACATAGAGCTCAGGGTGATTTTTTAAACTGTATCTTTTTTTTTTTTGAACGATAATAAACTGTATCTTCAAGAATCAAGATTCTCTATGTAGCATTTGGATGGAACAGAAGCGTCAGCTTCACACCAATGTTGCACGCCCACCTTCAGTTTTGATTCACGAGATTCAACAAACTCTTCCACCAAAACTACCCGGCTTGAATCACGACATAGCCTCCGCAGTTTCAAAATACTCACCAAGACAATTACAACTTGGTTCGGTTTGTTTCAGTCTCCAATCACTGCTCCACTAACCGCTTCTGATGAGTATATTTACCCCCTCTTGCTAACTTCTGTTTCTTGCTTGCTTAACTTGTGTCTCTCTAAGATTTAAGTTTTTTTTTTTCTTGTAAAAGTTAGGATGCCAAAGCCGATGCATATTAAGTCTGTCTCTATTTTATTTTGGTTACTATTGGAAAAACTTGAACAGAGACTGAAGATTTATCACTAAAACAGTAAAAGATCTTTTTCTTTCACAGTTTCCCTTTCCCTTTTTATATACACAGAAGATTTTAAACTAAGAAGCAAAAAGCGAAAAAAGAGGAAAAGCTAATTTGAAATCTGAAAAGTCAAATGGATAAAAAAAGCTATCAATCCTCAACCTTGGGGCCTCTGTATAAAGCTCCAACTACGTTGTGATCCTCTGACTTAACATCCCTTTCTTGCAGCCATGCATAACCTTTCTTCTTCCCTTCACTTCTCAAAACGACTTCTTCATCTGGAAAACAACACAAGCTTTTTAATCTACCAACACAAGTATTTTTACATGTAATCAAGGCAAAGACTTCCATGATTACTAAGCATAGAAAGCTGACCTGATGAGAATTTTTCGAAAGGGAAGTCTAGGAAGTAAGTGCAATGTCTCCCTTCTGCATCGCAGTAAGGAGGTCCAAGCACGTCTAGCACTGCACACGCTGTTTTCGCTGTGAACTGATGCATGTTCCCGCCATCTTCTGGGTACAAAATGGAGGTTTCACATGGCGCAGTTAATGTTGAGTCCACCTCCATTTTTGCTAGCCGGGTTTTTGGATCTCTCACTGCAGCTAGGGATAAAGACAAATCGATTACATTTTAAGTTACAGTGTCATGAAATCTAAAACATAGACTATTACTGCCTTGCTTGGTAACACTGCGAGATGCAGCAAAATGAAACAAACAGACATAAAAGAATGACAACTTGACAGATGAATAGTGAAATAATGGAACGATCTAAATAACAGCTGAATGGAGCTCCTGAGAATAATCACGCCAATAAACTGGTTTTAGAGGACTAATCAAATTTTGTTTCTCTACATATATATCATGAAAACGTCTTATAATCCAATGAATATTCAAAACCATGAACCTTAAAATGCGAAAAAGTGGGATACCATTCAGCACCTAAAGAATAGCAGCATACATATAAACATAAAACATTCTACCATTTTGTGTATTACCAATCAGAGCCATGACTATAAATGCATCCCTAATTTGGTATTTTAGTATTACCCAATTTGAAGATAAAAATAAAAAACAAGTCCTCTTAGGCTAAAAGTAAGCTTACTTGGAGCATCAACGACCCAATCATACGACTTGATGTGCATTGTACCAAAGAGCAGTTTACTAAAAACTGTCATCCCTGGATGGTTATGAAGAGGAATGACACCAGAAGGAGGGAAACAGAAAATGGCAATCTGTCATAAAACCATAACCATTATTACTTATCACACAAGAAAGAGAACAATAGGAGTAAGAGTGTGTGTTAAGTGAAATTACCGAGAATTTATCACATACGTATAGAGGCATATACGTTATGGGTGGCAAAGAACGGTTCAATGGTCCAGCGTTTGGTCGGAAAAATGGCATGGTCGGAGTTAAACCAACATCCTCTGCTTTCATATTGTCTACAACATATTATGCATAAACCAAAATCGAAACTTCATGAAAACCCAGAACAAGAAATGCAAAAAAGTTATGACATTTGAATAATAATAAAAAAAAAAAAATGTTGTATACCCAAAATATCTCGTAGCAGTTGGATTTTATCATCAGCAGGAATAACTCCAGCACCGCCATTAGAGAACACTTCCTTGCAGGTATTAAAAAGCCGCCGCACCGGCGTGATCTCATCCGACAGAGAATCAGTATTCTTCGTTTGCCTCGTCATCGACATAGTCATCTTTTTGTTCTTATTTTTGTTCTTCTTCTTCTTCTTATTATTATGAGGCGAATTAACAGAATTAGGATTAGCCTTGCATTGGTTCTTACTCGAAATCAAGTCCAAAACATCTTTCTCTGGTTTCATCTCAAACCCCATAAATCTGACAGAACCCGACCAAAGAGAGAACAGAGATCTTTATCAGGAAACCAAAATCAAAATCAAAATCTGAATCTGGGAATGGATTAAGAAGTAAAGAAGAGATATAAACAGGGGGAATAAAGAGAGATACCATCATGGATACAAAACCAGGGGCCACTCTTTTTTTTATTTTTCCTATGGGCTGAGTTTCCTAAACAGCGGAATTTTATTTTATCCGTTTCGGTCTTCGCAAAGGCTTATATATTATTATACGGCAACATACACATTTTTAAAAAATATCTTTATTTTTTCCTTATTTTTATAATACCAAGTTGTTTTGCGGTTGTACTATTTCCCGGTTATGCTAAACCGGATGAACAGGTTTCGGTTTGATTTCTTACACTGGCTGAATTACTGTAGTATTTCTTTCATTCACGAATCGATGATTTCATCAGTATGATGTCAACATAACAAATTTACTGATTTATCTATATAAATTCCTAAAGTATCAATCAAACATATGTATTTAATGAACTGCTTCTGCATCGTAAAAAGGGGTTTTATGTTTACTGAGCATGGGCGTATACATTAGTTTAGGAAATGTCGCGTTTGGCCCTGAAATCTTTTTTTTTTCGCCCAGGATTATATGGGAATGTCAAGTTGTGAGTCCTAGGAATCTTTGTTTTTTTTTAAATTATTTTTTCATTTTTTTTTTTCATTTGATATCCGTGGCAATATTTTTTTGTGTTATTCTTCTTTTCTTTTCTTTTATTTTTGTTGGGCAATATAATTATCACTTATATTTGAGATCTTTGACGACGAGGCACATAACATATGGGAATTGCTCGCCAAATTGGAATATGAATATATGATGATTATATGACTCCTCTTTACACGTTTCAAACAATATAGTATAATCTTTTTTCAGCAACATGTTTTTTTTTTATCAATAACAAGTAATAATAAATAAATGGAAAACCAGCGACAAACAAATAAGGACATTTCATTTTTTATGGTTGTAGTTATCTGTCCGAAGTCGCAAGTTTGGAATTCCGTGGTTAAAAGTAAAAACAGAAAAAATTACTTAGATTAATATCTCTGTAATTATAAATCTAGAAAACTTTTTAAATGAAATTAATAAGATTATAATTTGTTAAACTTTTAATAAAAATGAAATAAAATTGAAACCATAAATTTTGCAAGTTATATATAGCATAAACTAATCTATATTAGTTTTGTAATCAATTTTTATTTATCACTTTTTCACCCCCAAAAAAATAATTTCTGTGAAATGTGAAAAGAGAAGTCACGAATCAGTCAGAAAAGGCAGCTGTTTAGCTGACTCTTTTATAATAATGTTATTCATAGCACAAAAATAACCTTACAAATAAGAAAGTTTTGCCATTTTCACCCCTTAATTCTTTATTTCCTGAACTAGATTAGAAGCAAAAAAAATCAAATGTTGAAAAACTGTCTTTAAGAAATCATAGTAATTATAGGAATGGTTCTAACAGAGTTTTCCGACCCTGCAATCAAGAGCTCCCGCATATTTGGTCAGTTTGGAAACCGCCAGTCCATGTTTTGGTTTGATCATTTGTTTCCTGGTGTGCGCACATTTGTAATGAGGATTTCCAGATTGTCTGAAATAAGCTCCGTTCATGAATACATCTTTCTCAGATCTCCAGTTCCAGTGTTTCCACTCGTCCTCCGATGCATAATCCCTCTTTGTCACCTGAATTCATCCATTTTTTTAATCTAATACCTAAACTTTTATTTCCTACAATGTAACCCTTTTTGTTTTTTTTATTTTTACGTACCTCTTTGTAATAAGGTTTGTGTGGTGGAGCTATGAATCGGTTTCCATGGCTGAGAATTGTTGGACTTTGACTGCCTCCAATAGCGTAAAGCTCCCAATGAGTGTAGTCATTGTTCACAACGTGAACAAATCCCCATCGGATCCTTGGCATCCTTTGCACAAGTCCTTTACCAAAGTGGTTATAAGCCACTGTGACTTGCATATGCTTGTCCGCTTCATTCGTGTTCTGAGCACCAAGCAACATCACCTACAAAAACAAATATCACCAAAAATGTAACTCTGGTGGTTGATTTTAATGATCAGTAGATACAATATCTAATCATTCTAATGTATATGGATAAATTTGGTGAATGCTTACATCGTTGTGGTGAGTGAAGTGTGAGTTGGAGATTGTAATGGCAGTGGATCCAACAATGGCATCAATGAGTCCATCTTGACATTTCGACATTGAAATATGGTCAAGCCATATGTTAGAAGAACCGTAAATCGATAAACCGTCTCCATCGGCTCTGGTCCTCATTCCAAAATGGTCAACTGAGTCTCGGATCATACCACCGCTACTCTCGGATATATGGTGAATGTGCAATCCATGGATGATGATATTCTTCACAAACTGCATTGTGATCCCTGCGCCATGCGCGATATGGACGTTAGCTCCGCGCGCATCGATTGTCTTGTCGCTATTAACCAGAAGTTCTTGGTTTAACCGAATGCTCATATCGTTCTTGAAAATGATCCAGAGAGGTTTCTTCTGAATCACAGCGTGACGTAATGTCCCGGGTTTAGGGTTCACCATGTCGTCGTCGAGGTTGCTTGTGACCACGTAAATGCGCCCACGTTTCCCTCCGGTCGTCCCGTGACCGAACCCACGGACGCAACGTGCAAGCTTCTTACGACGCTTAGCCCAACTCTTACGGCAGCGCCAACATTTATCTATCGGGTTACTTGCGGTACACGGTCCCTTAAGCTTACTCCATTTTCCTTTGCCTTTTCCTCTGAGGCTCCGTCTGGTACTGTTCGTCGAGTTTCCAGGCATTTCAATGACGTCGTTTGCCTCCTCTTCAGGCTTCGCGCCGCCGTCTTCCTCGGTTGCAACATCAGTAGAGTTGCTATACACATAAATTAGTAAGGAGCAAACCATTTTAGGTATGAGATAACAAACAAGAATAAATATTAGTAATGTTTTAGGGTTCAAAATCAGATATTGGCTTGACTTACTCGTAATGACGCCCGTGAAAGTGATCGACGACTTCGTAAGGATCAGAACGATAAGCTTGAAGAGTGAATTCTCGGGCTTCGTCAGCTCGTTTTGACCAATACTCGTCCAACTCAGAAATGTTGCCTCGTATGGTCGGAATCAGACAGGCAATACAAAACATAAACATCAACTTTAACAGCCTAGTCATCTCCATCATTTTTTTTTAATTTCTCTCTCGGAAAACAGTTTTTATATTAAAAAAAAATTTCCCTCGTTTTCTAAAGGGGTTGAGAATTAAATGGTGAATTACTAAGCTTTCCACATTGGCTTTAGGTCGTTTTTCCTGTTTTTTTTTTCTTTGAGAGCCTAAAGCCTTTAGATGATGAATCGTACTGCGATCTTTTTTTTTTTTTTAATTCGTGAAGGTTTGGTGTTTAAATAAAACTAATAAATAAGTAATTTCCAATTTTAGGAATTTACCGCTAAGGATGGAGAGCCGTCATTGTTTCTTTGTGGATAGTTTCTATGTTTTTATTTTTAAATTTATTATTTTTAGCTCCCAATTCATGTTCTTTGATTAGATATTGTTTGGGGTAAAAATAGGAAAATGTTTCATTTTCATTAATTATATACTCGTTTTTAATAATAACATATTCGCATATGTACGTTTTACGTTCATCTTGATCTATTGGTTCAATAAAAAAATCCAGACCTGTGGAGGGACTATGTTTTTTTTTGGTTGATAAATGATATATATGTTTGTTTCCTACAAAGGTTATTAATTTTGTATTTACTTGTGTCTAGTCTTTCACTTCGGAAAGTTAATAATAAGAACTAAGAAGTGTATTTCTTATGGGTTGTGAACCTTTCTTTTTGGTTACTATCATTACATTCTCGTTACACAGTTCACTCAAGCAAAATTACATCGAGATGATTACAATTTACACATATCTTCTAAGTTCTTATATACGAATAAAAATTAAAATGTTATTTTTGGGTACAACAAGTCAGAAAAGCGTACAGTTGGACGACAAATAAATACTTATTGACAACTTTAGATTTTTAAGTAAAGAATATGGATTTGATCTTCTTAATGTTGCTAACATTAATTTTTTTATTAATGTTGCTAATATCTTATAAAGGAACTTCATGAGACTTTGATTCGTTTTCACAGACAAAATTTAGCTTTCAAATGTTCCAAAGTGTCTCGGTTCAATCTAAAATGGTAAGCATTTCCTTCCTTCTTGTAACAAGCAAACTTAAAAGAAAGAGAATTATTCCTAATTTTGGCAAAAGATAAAACACAATTTTCTGTATATGTTTCTAAAGGAAAATACGTATTTCATCATTCTTCAAACAATTTTAGAAACACACAAATAATATGCTTATGATTACTTCCTTCTCAGTTCACTTCTTTATTCTTTTGGTTTTTATTCTCATATGCCTCTGATCTTTGGTGAAAATATATACCGGCTAATTCTTTTTTTTTGTATACGCATACATAATTATCAATAATTTAAAGATATTTTGATGGCACCTTTGTATATCTTATTTGACTATAAACGGTCATAAAATGTACAATAATAGGCTACATATTATATATGCATGCTAAAAAGTGGGGGTGGGGGGGGGGGTCTTTGTAATTTTTTATAATTTAATTTAATTAGTACCAAAGGTAAGAAAAAATCAAAGGCTATAGAATTAAAGTTCTGTTGGAGCATATTTAGCTCTTCTTTGTTCGTGCAAAAGACAAATTAAACAGCCTTCTCTTCTCTTTTCATTTTTTTTCTTTTCACATTAAAATGTGGTGAAAATGGCGATATTTTCAAAGAAAATGATTGCAGTGATTGGTTATTTGTATATAAAATAATTTTACGCAAATCCAACTCTGCAAGAGTTTCTATATTGAAAGGAGAAAATTTGTTCTTTTAGTTAAAGAAAGTAAATTATAAACCCGGAGTTCCTTTTTTCCAATAAACCGAGACTTTAATCCGTTCATTATTTTCCCCCTTTGGAAAAAAAAAATCCAGTGTGGAATAAAAACTTGAAATTCAAGAGTTCACATTTGAACAAAAGAAAGAAAAAGCCATCGACTTTACCTATTTATAAGCCATAAGATAAAAGAGTTTCTTTCCATTGATTTGGAAGAAAACTGTTCCTTCAATTTCCTTTCAGATCTTTCATTATTTCTTTTGGTTTTTATTTTTATTGTGTGGATATAGAACAATTTCAGACAAGAAAAAAAAAACAATTGTTTAGTTTGATTAGAAAATGATCTCTTGGCTTGATATCTACCATGTTGTTTCAGCTACTGTTCCTCTCTATGTCTCAATGATTTTAGGTTTCCTCTCTGTAAAATATCTAAAGCTCTTCTCACCCGAACAATGCGCAGGCATCAACAAATTCGTCGCTAAATTTTCTATCCCTTTGCTTTCTTTCCAAGTAATCTCCCAAAACAACCCTTTTAAGATGAGCCCTAGACTCATTCTCTCTGATATTCTCCAGAAAATCTTAGCCATTGTTGTATTAGCCGCAGTTTTAAGATTCTGGCATCCAACAAGAGGAAGAGGAGGAAAATTGGGTTGGATCATAATTGGATTATCTATATCCGTATTTCCAAATACTCTCATTCTTGGAATTCCAATGTTGAGTGCCATCTATGGAGATGAAGCTGTGAACTTCTTGGCTCAAATTGTTGTGTTGCAGAGCTTGATTTGGTATAACATCTTGCTTTTCATGTTCGAGCTTAATGCCGCAAGGGAAAAAACATCTTCTGAAGCTTCCATAGAACATAGAGGTAACTAAATTTGTTTCGGTTATTTGATAAATAAACTTCCTTTACCATTTACCGTAATAAAATCTTGGTTTCTTGTAAAATAAGGCAATGACACTGAAGAAGCGAGTATAGAGCATGAGTCGGAAGAAGAAGAAGAAGAAGAAGAACAGGAAGAAGAAGTAGCAATAGTGAGAACAAGATCTTCTGGGGCTATGAAGATTCTGATGAAAGCTTGGAGAAAGCTTATGGTCAATCCTAATACATACGCAACACCAATCGGATTAATCTGGGCCATTTTACATTTCAGGTAAAGGAAATCATTTATATACATATAAAAAGTTCAATATTTGATATACCATCTTATACATCTAAAGATTCAGTCTTTATCTTCTTGCGCATCTAAATATTCTTCTGTCTTTTCAAAAAAAAGAAGAAAAAAGGAAAAAAAAATAGAGAAGCGATAATTTAGGAATGCTTTTCTATTATAAGCTTTTCTGTTTGATATATTAAGCTTCTACAAAATGTCATAGTACAGTGATATTCCACCTATTCAGGTTTGTTATATATATAATATTTTTTTTTTGAGTTTATAACATCAAATTTCACTCATGTGTTTCTTTTTCCTAATAGATTGGGATGGAATTTGCCTCAGATGATTGATAAATCCATACATTTAATATCTGATGGAGGCTTAGGAATGGCCACGTTTAGTTTAGGTAAGCTCTCTACATATATACATATATAATTAAAACTTTCATGATTGGAAATTAATTAAATAAAGTATATGACAGGTCTTTTCATTGCATCACAAAGTAGTATCATAGCATGTGGAACAAAAATGGCGATTATAACAATGCTCCTAAAGTTTGTATTAGGACCTGCTCTTATGATTGCTTCTGCGTTTAGCGTCAGATTAAGAAGTACTCTTCTAAGAGTAACAATTTTACAGGTAAAAAAAAAAAACTACTAATCGATTGATAAAGTCTAGTATTGTTAATTCATGTCTTCTCATTAACTGTGTTTGCAGGCTGCATTGCCTCAAGGGATAGTGCCATTTGTTTTTGCAAGAGAGTATAATCTTCATCCGGAGATCAATAGTACTGGGTAAATATTAATTTGTGTTTTTTTTTTGGGCTTCTTTTTAATAAAAAAACTTACATATATTTAGTTTTGATTTTTCAGGGTGATATTTGGAATGCTAATTGCCTTGCCAGTAGTTTTGGCATATTATATTGTATTCGACATCTGAATATGACATGTTTATATACAAACGCTGTTTTTTTTTTGTAGATAGATTTGATTTATATTGTATTTCTAGTCAATGGAATTTGTAGATGTTGATTTATAAAGCTAATGTCAACCATTATCTTCATTTAATCATTTGATCCTGATATTAAATCCAAAAACAACATTAGTTCACTATTAAATCAAAATTTGTGAGATAATTATTTTCAAACTAATAGACATACAGAAGTTAAATACTATAAAAGAACACCATTTTAAGAAAAAACAATATGAATTTAGATAATGTCATTGTCAAAGGATAAAAGAAGATAACAAAAAAAAAAATATGAATAAAACTGTAAGATAACGCCGCCTGCGTGCCACGCAATAAAATTGGAAAAAGCCAATGGGAAAAAAATGGCTTGGTGAGTTGGGAATAAATAAATCAACGGTTGCAAAAGAGGGGAAAGCGACTGAAGGAATAAGAATCCAACGGCTGAAATAATAAGCAGGGGAAAAAAATAAAAAGAACAATTAGGGTTTTGTTCATCCCCATATATACAGAGAGCATCATTTCGATTACTCTTCTCAGCTCTTTCGACTTCGGAATCTTAAACAGAAGCAATCATGGTTAAAGGTCCCGGACTCTACACTGAAATCGGCAAAAAAGCCAGAGGTGTCTCTTTCGATTTTCTTTATCTCTAATTTGAAACGAATGTCACTGTTGTTGAGATTTTTTTGGTAATCGGATTAGCTTTCTCTGATCCAGGTTTTGATTGATAGATTCATTTTAGGGTTTCTCAATAGTCTTAAGTCTATTTCAGTTTCTATTGGTCGTGCTTTAGTTTTGTTGAAATGTGTGGATGAATCCATAATATTCGTGTTCAACATGATGGATCTGGAAACAGTAGTTGTCGTCTCGTTACATTTGGATGAGTTTTTGAATATGAATTGAATGTTTTGCTTACCATTGTTGTTGGATTTTAGATCTTCTGTACAAGGACTACCAATCAGACAAGAAATTGAGTGTCACCACTTATTCTGCTACTGGTGTTGTAAGTTTTTTTTTTTTTTTTTTTTTTTTTTTTTTGAGTTTTGCCTTTCTTGTTGCTGAATTTGGGTTTATTGATGAATCCAGATTTCTTAAATTTGAAAGTTTCATGTGTTAACCTTTAATAATGTTTAGGCAATCACTACAACGGGAACAAACAAAGGAGACTTTTTTTTGGGTGATGTAGCTACCCAAGTCAAGAACAAGAACTTCACTGCTGACATCAAAGTTTCTACTGATTCTTCTGTAAGCATACAATAATAGTAATCACATGCCTTTGCTATACCTGTATCTACTTGTTTTATGTTCTTGCTGATTGTTGCTCAAGCTCAATTGACTTTGTGCTTTTTTTATTTTGTTTTTTCAGCTTCTCACTACTCTTACCGCTGATGAGCTTACCCCTGGACTTAAGGCAATCCTTAGTGCCAAGATACCTGATCAGAAATTTAGCAAGGTATGTACAATTTAACTTCACAAGCACCAACTTTGATCTGTTTGAATCTCTATAATAACCATGATGTCTTTTTTTTTTTTTCAAACAGGTTGAGGTGCAGTATTTGCACGACTATGCTGGTATCTGCACCAGCGTCGGATTAACTGCTAACCCCATTGTCAATTTCTCCGGCGTGGTTGGAAACAATGTTTTGGCTCTTGGTACTGATGTATCCTTCCATACTGAAACTGGCAATTTCAAACATTTCAATACTGGTGTTAGCTTCACCAAGGACGATTTGATCGCTTCCCTGACTCTGTAAGTGCATCCACAAAATTTTCATTGATTTGAACTTTTATCGCTGCTGGTTTTAAACAGAGTATTTTTCTTTCTTTCATAAATTGTTTTTTTTGAAGGAATGACAAAGGTGAGAAATTGAATGCATCGTACTACCACATCGTGAACCCGTTGACTGTTGTTGGAGCAGAGGTTAGCCATAACTTCACCACCAAAGAGAATGCTATAACCGTTGGGACTCAATACGCCCTTGACCCATTGACCACAGTGAAGGCACGTGTGAACAATGTTGGTATAGCCAACGCACTGATCCAACATGAGTGGCGTCCAAAGTCGTTTGTCACCATTTCGGGGGAGGTTGATTCTAAGGCCATGGAGAAGAGTGCTAAGGTTGGAATGGCTCTCGCTATCAAGCCTTGAGAAGAAACTAAATTATGGCTCTGATGGGGTTGATTAGTCATTTCATCTTCCTTTTCAAATCTTTGGACAAATCTCTGTCTGGTTTGCTAAAAAATCTTTCATTTGTTTTTTTGCGATGTTGGGATTTGTAGAAAATAAAATAAAAATACTATTTGAAAGGATCATCAAGAAGTATTCTTTAATGTTTTCTTTTTTCGGCCCGCTAGAAAACTGTGTTCCACACTCGAGTTCGTGAGTGGATTTTTCTGAGAGATTATTACAGGTCTAATTTATTTTTTAAAACCTTTTGTTTAGTTGGTCAGAGTTTTGATTCGTCGCAGGAGATTTGATTTTGTCCGATTTGTTTCAGTCCATTACTTTGTTTTTTTTATTCGTTGGTTTGTGCGCTGGGGGGGGGGCCAAGCTGACAAGAGTCTATTTAGAAATATTCTTTATAATTAATTTTAAACCAACTCTATATCGCAAGTATTTGAGGATTATCTTCCCTACAATTTTTAGATAAATAATTGTATCATCCATGTACGCCAGTACGTACGTCCAACATGCTTACTAGTTATCAAATATAATTTTCAAAAAGATTTTAGTTTTTGAAAATACAATAAATTATAGAAAATATGAAACATATCGTATGAAATTTTCCACGTCTTACATAAAGGCAGAACCTCCAAAAAAAAAAATAGCTGAGACAACAATCTGGTTGGGTCGATATGGATCAAAGTGTATGCCAATTTGCGTCCTGATTTTATAATTCCAGTTTGTTTTGTGTGGTATACTCATTTTCAAAGTAGTTACAAGATATAGATAAAATGTAAGCGCAACATAAATAAAATTGGTAGTGAAAATGAAACAAGCATGACTTGTTGCTTTTGCAACATAAGAAGACAAAGCGTGTAAAAAGCATATTCAATCATCGGCCAAGAGTCAAGACTCTGTATTGGTTCTGAAATAGAGGTCGAAGATGAACATACCAAGATGTAGTGTCAAGATTCTGCTTTTTAAAGATTTCAATTTATAATTCCTCTTTCACATTTACCATATGTCAAATGAGGAAGCTTTCAGCAATGGAGGGTAGAATCGCAGAGAATTATCTGTAAAACAAAATCAGATTTCCATAGACAACCCAATTGGATTCACTGTTCTCCATCGTTTTTACATTAATCGATAAAAGAGTTACCGTAACATAGGTTAAAACTATCTCATTGCCGCTTAAAAACGATAAAAGCATGAGCCTTTAGGCTTTGTTTGTTGTGCATTTGTCCACAGAAGAGCGCTATGTAGTTGCTCCTTTAGGTTTTGGAGAAGGAATCTGATGTCGAAAAGGCGAAGAACCATGTTGACCATGAGGACTAGACAGTGTCCGAAACACGACGGGTTGTTGTTGCCCGTTTCTTGATCCAAATCCACTTCCTCCCTGAGATCGACCAGACCCATTTTTCAAACGTTCGGCTTGCATTGTCTGAAAGTAGTAAGAAGAGCTTGCCATGTCTTTGAGATGGGGAAGTGGTTTAAGAGCTTCGACCACATCACTCATCTTTGGCCTAATCTTGGGGTCACGGCTAAGACATTGTGCAGCAAGCTGAGTCACTTTTTGAGCACCTTTGATTGAGAAATGACCCTCAAGCCTCGGATCTAGTAGCCGGTAAAACCTTCTTCTGTCAAGGAGATGCGGTCTTGCCCATTCGACTAAGTTGTGCTCACCATTTGGGCGGTTTTTATCCATAGATCGTCGTCCAGTCAGCATTTCAAGCAGAACCACCCCGAAACTATACACATCGCTCATCGATGTCAAGTGACCTTGACGAGTTTAATGAAAAGTATGTGAACAAAGAGGTACTTTGAATATTTCAACAAGAAAAAATGGATTAAACCAAAGAGGACTTCACCTGTCATTACATACTCGGGAGCAGCATAGCCATATGTACCCATAACTCGGGTAGAAACATGGGTTTTACCTTCATCAGGAGCATCTTTTGCAAGTCCAAAATCCGAAAGCTTTGCATTGTAGTCCTGAAATGGGAATTACAGATTTAAATTGTTAGAAGCAAAGGATTAAAAAAGGTCAAGTATAAGATGTTGATGATACATACTGCATCTAGTAAAATGTTTGACGTTTTGAAATCTCGATAAATAACAGGCTTCAGAGCTTCTTCATGGAGGAAACTAAGACCCTTTGCAGCACCTAATGCAATCTTCATCCGGATAGACCAAGGAAGAGGCAACGACCCTATAAACATGAAAGCAGCTTATTTAAGAAAAAGATTAAACACTGAAAACTTTAGAACGATTTGATTTACGAGGTTGAGGGATTAACACACTTCTGAAAAGGTGATTCTCCAAACTTCCTCGAGGCATAAACTCATACACAAGCAGCCTTTGATCATCTTCGATGCAATAACCAACAAGCTTAACCAGATTTGGATGGAGAAGGTTACCAAGGTAATTAATCTCAGCCTGCAATTGCAACAAGCAGGGACACATTAATAAATGTAAGTAATAAAAGCAAAAGAAAGAGAAGAAAAGAGATTCTTACAAGCCATTCTTTGTGACCTTGAAGTCCATCAGGATTTAAGGTTTTGACAGCAACTGTAAGGCCAGTACCAGGTTTAACAGGAGCAGTGCCGTTTTCTTCGATCCATCCTTTAAAGACACAACCAAAACCACCTTCTCCAAGAAGACTTTCGGGTCTGAAATTCCTAGTAGCTAGCTTAAGATCATTGAAAGAAAACTTCCTGAGGTGAGAATAAAGCTTAAGTTCTTCACTGATCATTGGAGTTGAAGAAGAGCTTCCTGCATTGCTAGTTGTTGTGGAGGAAATTGGACCAACTGGTTGATCATTTGATTTCTCATTTGCCGACTTACTTTCAACTGTCGTAACTAACAAAGAACAACACAAACAAACACACACACACACAAAACTCAGATTCATTTTGAGAAAGTAATCTAAAGGATAAATAAAACTCCAAATACAATCAAGTTTAAGCACAATTCAAATTAAATCCTATGTCTCTAAATTTGGTAACAAAGAAACTTAAGAAAAAATGGTAAAATCACCAGCATCACGTGAATTTTGCATCAAATAAAAAATAAAAACCCCTAGATGGAAACATTTAGTTGGGAATCCAATTATAGAAACAAAACCCACAACAAAGATTTTTCATTTACCAATTAAAAGGAAAGACTTTTATAACACTAAACAAATCCATCTTTTATACTAAAAAAATCAGAAACCAAAATGGAAAAATGAGAGATTTTTCTAAGGAATTAAAATTTACCGGTGCTGGTATTAGTAACATAGAGAGAAGAAGAAGAAGAAGCATCAACATCTGATTTTGAAGGTACGCAACCAATCATAAACCTAAATTTGACCCAACACCCACTTGCTGCTTCTCCTTCTTCTCCTGTCTCTTCTTCTTCGTTGTCTCTACTGTTATTAACACCATTGTTTCTCTTCTTCTTCTTCTTCTTCCTCTTCATATTCTCAGTCTCTTTAGATTTCTCCGATTTCCAATTCCCTTTAGGTTTAACAGCATCAATATCATCCAAACCCATCTCACCAACACACAGATTTTATCAGACCAACATAGTTTTGTGAAAAAGCAGTGAGATTCACTGAGAATAGATCAAAGCCCAAGTCGCGGAATTTTAGTCAAAAAAGGAGAATTGATGTCCGCGGAGAGAGAGAGAGAGAGAGAGAGAGAGAAGATGTGCAGATGAGTAGACTCTCTAGTCTAGGTAGAGAACCGGGGAAAAGAGGAAAATTATGAGCAAGAAAAGTGAGATTTTTTCACAGTTTACTATTTTTTCATATTTGATTATTCTCCTAACTATAAAAGATCAACAATTTAATCACCGCTTTTTTTTTTTCTTCTTCATTGGTTTAATTCATGTAATTAGTGCTGTACTTAATTACTTATATTCTTGGTTACACACCTCCAGGATTTGTGTTGTGTGTGTTTTATTTTTGTCTGGTTGGAACCAACTAGTATCAAACTTATTCTTCTTTGGGAAAATAAAAGGTACGAATCATATTCATATTCCTTTTCATTATACAATTCTTTCTTCTTTGTCGGTTTCCGTGTACTGTTTCCAATTAAATTCATCATTCTGTTTTACGACATTTTAGTACTGTTACTATCAAAGCAACGACCTACTAAAAGCTTTGCTAATTTACATTAATGCTCTAGGCCAAAAAAAAAAAAGAATTCTTCTAAAACAAAACAGCTAACGATACTACAAAAAGAAAAGTGAACATTTTAGTTTACTCAATTAGAAACAATTAAAGATTCAAAATTTGGTTCTAAAAAAGAAATGAATTAGGAATATCATCATCATTCACCACCCACTGTTGGGGTTTTAATTAGCTTTTGCCATTAGAAGCGGGGTTCTTGTTGAAGGGCCAAAGTTTAACAAGACGCTCAAGCACGGCGGCGCTTTTCGAAAAGTAACCAGAGAAACCTGCCGGAATTGACGGCGGAGGGAAATCCTCGGCGGGCATTGCAAATGGACGTATCATCTTCTCCATTGTCTCGAGGGTCAAACACGAACCTACCTCTTGAAGCCTCTCTGGTCCCATTATCGGAAGTGTGTGTTCCCGGAGCAACGATTCTGCTTTATCGTCCTTCTTCTGATGTACCAAAAACAACAACAAATATACTTCTTTTTCTCAACATGTTTTTTTCTTTCAGTAACGGAAACATAAACAAAATAGACTCTACTGCTCTTTTACCTCTAAGGGAGACAAATCTGCGCCACGACTAAATGTAAGTTCGACTCTGAATCGTTTCGGGTCTTCCAGAGATACCTGTAGAAACCAATATGCCTTTAAAAGTCTGACAAGAGTGATTATGTATTACAACTTGAAAGCATGAGTTTAGAGAGAAGCTGGGTGGATTGTATACCTCTGTGTTCTCAAACAGTCTTAAGACAACGTAGCTCATATAATCAAGTTCTTTGGTTTTACACAGACGTTCCAATGCGCTTTGGCAGACGAGACTTTCTTCTCCTTTAAGAGATTCATCAAGGTTACAATACCGAAGCACGTTCATCAGAGAATGAATATGTGATTCCTGTCAATCGTTACATAGCACAAAGTCATGTACCATATGCTTGACTGATTATCAACCTAGTTGCATGCTCTAGCCATTAATCACAGGCTAATCTAAGAGTTCCAAAAGCCCAGAGTCAAGTCAAAAATGTCAAATACTTTTTCCCATTTTTGCCAGCCGGATGTTTGCATGTAGCAGGAGATAAGAAACTTGTAAAAAAGATTTTTAAAAATGGAAGAAGGAACTCACAGATGTGAAGTAAAGGCGTGTCCTCACATGACGTTCAGGCGTCATGACATTTGCATACCTAAACGGAACACAATGGAACAATGAAATTAAGAAAAATATAGAATGTAAGATGTCGGTTAAAATTATAAGCGGGAAAAGAGAATTTTCGGTTACTTTGGATCTAGTCGGTATTTTGTTTCTTTATCATCATCTTCATCTTTATTCTCTCCAGTGCTAGGCCGTCTCAACTCATTGCTTTTAATGAAAAGTTTTGGTTGACTGTATCTATCCTCCTTTTTCGACGAATGTAATGACACTGAGACTTGCTCTTGGCTGTTCTTCAGTTCAGCAACACTCATAGCCTCTTCTCGAGTATTCCTCAAGTCAATCAAGATTTTACCCAGCAAGCAACGAGCAATCTTAATTTAAAAGACAAAACACACACACATATGGCAAGCTCTGAGATCAACTGAGAAAACAATAGACCCTAAGGAAATCCCAAGAGAGAAAAAAAACATTCATATTCTATTGTAGAAGTTAGAATGTCAAGAAGAGGAACCCACACCTTTGAACCGATTTTGAGCTTTTGCTCTGGATTGATCCCATACTCGTTTGGAATTACACCATCTGCAAGCACCTGCAACCACATAACGCATAACTGGCCCTTATCAACATAGTCCATGATCGAAATGAAAAACAGAGATGTACAATAGAAAACGCACAGCTTGAATCTGTAAATCTAGGACGCATTGGCTAGTGGTACTAGTAAAGTAAAACTTTCTCACCAAGACAAATGGAAGATGGTACATCGAGATATAGCATCGAAGTTTTAAATAGTGGAAAATAAACCACAGCTTTATATTCAGCTCATACCTGAGCAACTTTGAAGAGTTCGTCTAGTCCTTTTAGATCGAGATGAGAATTATGTAACAGGTCATACCTGGTGTGGAAAACACATTGCATGATATTCAGAATGGAGCAATTGAAGCTAGAATCAATCTAGATATACATCAAAATACCTCCAATTTTATCAACATAATAGACTGAAATACATAGCTTACTTGCATGAATCGTAAACATCAGGAATCTGCGTGATGTCAAACCGGCTGCATTTAATTCCAACTATCAGTGCTACTCATAAAATTCAGACAGAGAATATGAATGCATTGGTAAATCCATCATGACCATACACTTACTCTCTTCTTTCGTTGTAGAGATCCCTTTCAAGTTTTTTCCACCGAGCAAACATCAAAAGGAAACCTTCACTACCACAAGGTAGTCCAGCAGCAATCCGACCAACGTCAATATTAGATTTGCCAAGAGCCTTTGCTTGATCATATGGAGGGACTACATCATAAGCGCTAGGCTCAGTGAGATTTTCGTGTTCATCCTTCGCAAGTAGCATCACTTGTTCAGTCACCTTTTTAGCTAATTTTACCTATTGTAAACAGAGAAGTAACATTGAGCATACATTCTGTGCTCTCCAATAAACCCTTTTCTATTGCCAAGTAGATAAACACACATTCCATTTTAACAAAAAAATACTAGAAAAAATTGGTACAAAAATGTAGATAGAAAATGCAAACGAATTGATATACTAAGCATAAGGGAAATACAGAAAACACATAGAAAGGCCACCATCCGGGTGCCAAGATGCTAATAAGCTAAGTTAAGGTCAGAAAAAGGTGAGTACCAATTCAGGTAGGTGCTCAGCAGCGTGAGGAGGAATTCCAGCCCCATCAGTCATCCAAGGTAGTTCAGAAAAGACTTTATCTTGTACCATCTTTGAGCCAACCGTTATGATCTCATTCAATTGAGCCTGCAGGCAAGTAGGGAAATTGACATTTGAGATTATAATTCACCCTAGTTTTCGCAGATGAAATTCAACCATCTAACCGCATGCATGAAAAAAATAAGCTCAAGCATCCAATGAGCTAGTGTGCATTAGAGAGACCTCTTTTCTCAGAAACAGATTCAATCTAGAACGATATGAACGTCACTACTGATTATCGGTTTAGGCTTCTAACTAGTACCAAAACATGCTTTCATTGGTCCATATCTGCTGAAGCCACAATCAAGATGTCATAGAGTGAGGGACAAACCTTAGCTGCTTCCATTTCACTGCTCGCATTATCAAGGCCATCCAACATGGAAGAGTCCTTGCTAACCAGAGAAACCTACAGAACGAAGATAAGAAATTTAAAGATGATGACATTGCCAAGCACTATACCACTTCCATAAGAGAAAACTGCGAACCAGTATTGGGGTTAGCTGTCCTTCTAGGTCAAGCAGGCCTTTAGCAAAAGCAGCTGCAGACATCTGCAAACGGTACAACTACATTCATATTTTGATATGGGGAGCTCTATCATATTTTATTGCAAACAATGAGGGATATAAAGAAGATACTGTAAATATCTAAATGCTCAATGGTCATCGTCATTCGTCAGTATTAAATTGGCAGAAAGTTGTACCTGAACACGTCCCTCGTCAGAGCTGTAAATTTTAAGGTCATGACGGTATGTACTATGGAGACGGAGCAATCCGGTACCTTCACCTGAAACCATTTACTTTTTCAATCATAAACCACTCAAAAAAATAAAAACTAATACAACTACTATGGACTGTTTCAGAAAATTGTATGAGACATATGGAAGGTAGAATATGAAATGATTGGACAAATCAAAGCAGATTAAGTGTCGTCACCTGGATACATATTGTTTCGAAAGTATCTACCAAGCTCTTCAGCCTGTGGAAAAAATTCAAGCAGTCATCAAAGAAATTAGAGGAAAATTCATCTATTGCCTGCACAGATGTTAGATATCCTAACATTAACTACTAATAGTAGTGTTACCTGCTTTCTACCAGCATGAGTTAGAACACCCCCATATTTCAGAACCATAAGAGCTTCCACTGGGCGTTCCTCTTCACCTTCACCATCACTTTTTGGTACATTAACCCATTTCAGCGGCTTCAGTTGAACCTTCCTGTATATGCCAGAGAAATGTCCACCCTGCACGTTTTACACATCTATGACATGAGACCGCGCTTTCAAGGAAAATCTAGGTCCCAATATACTTGAAAAGAAAGAAATATAGCTGTATAAAGGATACAACTCAGAGAAAAGGAAATAAAATTAATATTATTGAGGAATACAACCTCCTCAAGAACGGCTTTCACTTGTCGAAGCTTGTCAGCATGTTCAAGGTCTTCTGCATCATTATCACTTTCACCTGGTCTAAACATCAAGCATAAATACAATAAGGTAGTTGCCAGATTTCAAAATGTATTCATGAATTACATAAATGAAGCATATTAGTCAATACAGAAAATCTTCAACAGGATAATCATTAAAAGTCCTCTTCAGTAAACATAAGCCACTGTATGGTTACTGCTAATTTGTTGAATTAGTAAGGGACTCGCTGGGAAATCTATTATACAAATATCTGAAGTGTTCCAAGAATAAAGTTAGCTCATTCATTCAAGTTTAATTTCTTTCAATTTATCCATGAAATCCTTGAATCCACTGGTTCTGTTAATCAGTAAGGAATTGTGTATCTCAGAGTCCCACACAGCCAAGGAATTTTTTAGGATTGTAAGCATAACTCAAGTTACCAGCTCACCATCAGGGGTCTACCTTGTACGAGGAACTAACATTCTTGTGGCATCCAATAGATCTTGCAATTGGACGGCAGTTTTAAGTTTTGTCTGCCAAAAGGTAAAAATTTTCACAGCGTAAGAAAATCACTCTAGGAAGGAAGAAGTCGAAGCTGGAAAGCTCAAGCCTCTCACCTCAGCTCTTGGCTTTCCTCCATTATACTTCAACATCAGGTTTAACAGTTTCTCCTCTGTAACTTTTAGTTTCACTTTCTGCTTGGGGGTTCTATCACCGCTGTCAAGAGAAGTTAAACACAATTCAGGGACTGGTAAACAGAGAGGATTTAAGAGAGGGCAGGTGATCATATGTTAAACATACTGCCTAACAACAGCAATGACACAGCGTAGCTCCTCTGACTGCCCAAAAGTTCCAATGATGCCACTTCCTTGGCGAGTTAGACCTTCATTAGATTGGACAGGTTCATTGGTTTTCCATGGCAGAATGGGAGGAATTGTCGAAGAAAGATGAGGAGCCTTTGCATCCAAAAACATTTTCCGTAGCACACAAGCAGCATCATCGTAATATCTACAGTAAAAGATATCGTGAAATTTCTGAATTATAGTCCAAATGAATGCAAACTGAGATTTCCAAAACGAGGCAGCACATTGATGTCTGAACCCACCACAGCTAACTAATGTCTCACTTATGTGGATACATAACTTGATATGACGCTGACAAGGTGCTTATCTCAAATAATCAGCAATGAGCTCTGCCTGCACTAGTTTATAGCAAAAATGCACGTCTTTCTATAAGACAAAAGATGCTGGTGAAAAGCTATAGAATTGAAATGCACTCAATGAACATAATCCATTAACGATAAAGCTAGGTCACGGCAGCATAAATTTCATGGTTTGTGATTTTTTTCGTGAATATAAAGGCAGCAGGGAAATGAAGGCCAGACTAGTATCTCACTTGTAAGAGTTCTTCACAAAACTCCAGCCATTTACGTCACAAACATATGAACTTCCCTCAGAACGTAGGAGATCAAATCCGCAGACCTACAGACATGAAAAATGACTCCGTTAATGCCTTATATCAGACAGCAAAATCTTCCCTTTTGCAAGGCAAAAACATGTGTGTATGTGGATTTAAGAGAATGATTTTGTATCACGAATGATTTTGTATCACGATATGAAGCATTTGGTCTGAAGCAGAAGATAAGCAATAGAGAATTTATTCAGAGAATATGAAAAAGAGCATTTAAAAACAGTTCAAATGGTAATATAACGTTTAGCTCAATGTTGTACAATCTGAGCGTAATGAGAGAGACTCAGGCATGTCTCCTTATTACTGTTGTACAGATAAAATTATGAGGCAGTAGAAGAACTCTGCAAGACACAATGACAGTTAGACAATTGGAAGCACCACTTACCGCTTGCCTAAATGCAATGCAAACTTCTCTCGCCATTTGCTTCTCAGCGGGTGTAAGCAAAACTGGATACCTTACCTGTTCAAAAAAAATAACAATACTTGATCAAAGTTTGAACATCAGCATTCTACACTTTCCTGAAACATAAGGTACGATTATTCTATATAATCAACAGCTTTGGGTATATTGCTACCCATAGCTCCATTGTTCATGAAAAAGGAGCCACGTATTTCATATGTGGGATGGCTTGGTAATGACCAACATACTTACTTCCTTCCCATCTGGATTCCTCATTACTACACCATCAACAACCGGTGACTTTCTTGCTTCAGCATGTGCATATTCGGGACCTACTGTGTAGACCTGTATTTTAGAGTGGAGTGTCAGTTGAAAACTTGTTAAAGACAAGCTTGAACCAAAATGTTATGCGGATAAAAGAAACAAAAAAGGCAAAAGAGACCTGAATACCAACAAGAGCATAAAAACACATTGCAATGTTGTAAAGAAAAGTTAAGTAGCCTAGCCGTACAATAAAACAGAATTAGCTTATCTAGAAGCATCTAAATATAAAATATCACAACCTTGACATCGGTTCCTCCAGTAGGCATAAACTCCTCGTATATATAAGAACCTTCTCTCCTTACTCGTCTGACATCAGGATGAAATTCACTTGATCGATTACCAACCTAAAACAATAACTTGGGTCAGAAAGATATTAGGTACTAAATTTTTAACCGTAGGAATGTGCCACAAAATATTACAATTATATTCAACAAAACAGATCAATCCTAGAATAGCCAAGTTCTGCAGGAAGACATTGGGTAGTGAAAATGCCAACTACAGTAGTGTACTATTTGGCCAAATTTAACCATGGGAAATCAAGTTCTGTAGAAAAAAGGAATACCTTACGAAACAATTCTTTCATTCCTCCACCAGCTGAGCTAGGGTAGTATATCATTATACTATGGTCATCTCCTTTATAAGCATAAAGAATGTCAATTATTAGTAGACAATAAAAGAATATCTGCAAGTTGATTGGGATCAAGGCTGATAGGCAAAAACTATCAAAGAAAGTAATAGAAACTCAGAAAACGACTGTGTTCAAGTTAAAATCATATTTCTTGAATATTTAACAAGCACTCGGCCAATATTTACATACTACATATATGCAGAGAAGACAAAACTACAATCTAAACAAAATATGAAAAACAATGTCAGCTAATATCCCAAAGTAATAACAATTCAATTACAATGAATCAAGCTTAAATTTGTAGTTTATGGGTAGTTAAGAATGTTTTGTACCAAACTGCAAACATAGAGAGATCAATGATTCAAAAAGATAAGCTTACCATTGACGGGCTTTTCCACAAATGGCTTCCAGAATCGTTCACCTTTAACGTCAACAAAATCTTCTTCCTCAATGAAATAATCAAGGTCTTGGTGTGGTACATCTCTATTGACACAAGCATATCTAGGAACTGGGATACCATACATCTCAAGATGCTATAGACACAGATAAACAGAACATTTTATTAATTAAGGAGAAATAATGTAGTTCTTTTTTTTTAATGAACAACGGAAATATGAAGAATATAAATGAGTAGGAGAAATGAAAATAAAAAAATGAGTTGGGGGTTGAAATTGCACAAGCCAACTCTCATGCAGTCTAAAATTTATACCTCATACACTTTCCGGCGGTCATGAAGAAGATATTGCGGATCCAGATCATTCACTAAAAAGGGACTGAATAATAGAAGTTTGAAATCAAAATTCAAACTCAATTATTTCTGAACAATGAACAAAGGTTAAAAAGGTAGAACTCACTTTCTTAAAGAAGAATATGCTTGAACTTTCTCAAGAGGATATCCAGAGGAATGGAAAGCGATCAAGCAATCACAAATCGGCCAACTGAAACAGCAAAGTCCCTGGTGAATTTGTGGTCCAAAAATATAATTTTACTTGGTAATATTTAACTACACTTACTCCTAATAAACTAATCGAGAAAAATGTTATAAATCCATATGCTTCACGTGAATCAAAGATGATATAATATAGGAGAAAACCAAAAGTAAAAACGCTATTCAAACAAATGTTCCGAAACATACCTTTCTACTGGGTCTTCAAGAATAACCTTATCCCCAAAATGTATGATCTAGTCATAAAGTGGTAAGAAAGGGTCCATGAGATCACACATAAAAGGGCAAAAAATAAAATTAAAAAATACACCACAGAATCCACAGAGACAGACACCGCCAACTTGATAAAAAATTACCCAGAAAAAACATTTTCCAATAAAATTAAAATCACAATTAGAAGTAAGTCTAATCATAGGCATCATTTCTCCAAGTGGAGGAGAACAACTAAAGGTACGAAATCAAAAACTCAAAAACATCGAATCCTCAATCATGAGAAAAATCGAGAAAGTGAAGTACCTCAAATTCGCCAAACGCCTGAATCCTGTCCATAATTTGTCCCATGGGAGCTGAGAAAACCTATAAAAATCCAAACGAACAATCTCTCTATAAGCAAGACGACTGAGTGAAAACAACAACATAAAAAACTCACCGGAATATCATATTCAAACAAAATCATCGCAATCTGTTCGTTCGTCAGAGCTAAAAAAACGCGAAATACAAGCACGAAAGGAAACAAAACCTCGGGGCCGCATTTCACCTTCTTTTCCATGACGCAGACTCCAATCGTTATCTTCCGATCAACACCAGCTCCTTCTTCCATCCCCATTCTTGCTCGCTCTATCTCTCGATGTTATCTATGACTATACGTAGCTATCCCCGTTTTGTTCCTCGACGATTGTTCTCGCTCTTTCTCAAAATCAGAAATTCACAAAATACACATACGAAAAATTCGTTCAAATGTATCAAAGAGAAAAGTAAGAACAGAGACTAAATCGCTTCGGTTTCGAGCAATCTCTGGATCATGGCCACTACTAAGATAGGATCAAGTTCCCTGATCCGAGATAGAAACAGGTAGAGCCTAATATGAGAGATCAATGCGAGATCTCACAGAGAAAAAGTCGAGGAGAGACATTACTGGGGAAACCGATGATCACAACTGACAAAGCAGAGCAATAGCGATAGTGCGGCAATGGCACGAGGAGAGAGAGAGAGGGGGGAGGGAGAAGATTCAGGCGTCAGAGGCGTTGCATTGAATTGAATTAAAAAAACAAACTTAATTGAAAACCATATTAAAAGGTATATATACATTTGGCTTGTTATAATATTTAAGAGTTATTAATAATTTAATTAGTCATCGACCCATAACAACTAGACAAAACTAATTGAAATTAGGGTAAATTTTTTTGACTAGTGGATAGATAATATTCATGGTGTTCATTTTGGGAACTTACGGAATCTATTGAATTTTAAAAGATACTAGATTTCTATCCGTGGTATACCGGTTAATAGTTTTAACTAATAAAAATAATATATTATATATTATCTTATTTCTGGAATATACCAAACTATTTGTTATTGTTTTATATTATTTATATAAATTTTTTGAAATTGAATATTTACCATAACTCAATATATGTAATAAAATAGAAACAATTAAGCAAAATATTATGATTGATCTGTTTGACACGTTTGATTATTATGAATTTGTATACCCTGTAAAATGTTATAGAGATTTGTTAATAAAATATTTTATTTAAATGCTTAATGAAATGTGAAAACATGGTTACCTAACTGATTTTGTTTTTTGAAAACAATCTAAGAAAATCTTAAAATTCTTTTTTTTAAATAATTCTGTTTTATTAAAATAATCTTAAAGACTGAATAATAAGTTTTAGATAAATTATATATATATATATATTTTTAATGAAAAACGTATTTTAATATATATATATATATATATATATTAATAAAAATTTAATTTTCTGATTAGTTTCTAAATATTATTCTATGAATAAATTTTAATATAAAACACAAACATGACAGATTTTTAAAAAATCCCATAATTAATTAATTATTTGGAAAGTAGTTATTTAAAAAATAATTAGAAAGTGTTTGGTTATTTAGATAAGATTATCTCATTAAAAGATGCTTGTAAATAGTGTTTGGAAACAAAGATTAAAGTACTTCTTTTTTAATAGGAGAAGAGATTTTAAAATTCAATATTATTAAATTAATGATTTTAAAATATTTATTTAAATCTATTGTTATTAAAAACAATATTAGAATTTGATTTAATAATTTCATCTGAAATTTTAAGAGATTTCTTAGTTAAAAATACAAAAAACTAAATTTTATGGTTTTAAATAACATTTCAAAATATTTAATAACAAAATTCATAAATCACCAAAATTAAACAAATCATTTTATTTTAAATTTTATTAAAAATTAAATTATTCCAAATATTAACTTCAACACACCCCTGATTTATGACTAATAAATAGGTCAATAGAAGGCGTTTTAAATTTCAGGTAAATAGAAATCGAAATGGTCTATGGTAATTCAATCAAATGATAGAAAGAGCAAATGTTGACGAAATATAGCAAAAATAGTTTATATTTTTAATTGTGTTTTTAATAAGATAGAGAGTAGGAGACATTTGTCTGTTGGTTGAAGCTAGAATTCAAAATATCATTTTGCTGACACTTGACACATGGCTCGTCCACTAATTATTTTTTTATCAGGTTATTAGTATAAAATCTGGGGAAAAAGAACACGAATAGGATCTAGAATATTCAAAAATATATTTTTATATTTCGTCTGTTTACCCAAACCAGCTTTTCTTATTCCAAAAAAAAGGTTGCATAAAGTACATTTTCCACTTAACCAAAGTTGGATATAAATTCCAGTATCGTCAACGTTATATACGTTATAGCATTATCGATCTTCCATAGACTTTGTGGTAAACCAAACCAGTTTAGTTACATGTATAACGTTATAGCGTTATCGATCTTCCATAGATTTTGTGGTAAACCAAACCAGTTTAGTTACATGTATAACGTTATAGCATTATCGATCTTCCATAGACTTTGTGGTAAACCATACCAGTTTAGTTACATGTAAGTATGTAACTGTTCTGAAACGTAACTAACAGTCATATATATTACAATTCGCTACTTAATGGAAAATTATAATGCTCTAAATACATATGTTTACCCTTTTTAGGTTGCATGGTGTAACATTGGCATATTATTATAATTATTATTATCATTATTTTTAAGTTTACTTAATCTTAAAATACTTGGATGCACTTTTCTTGGTGCATGTGTTGGATTTGAAAAATATCAACACCTAATCTTTTTCCGGAAGATGCAATTAAGTTTAAAGTATATATAATAAAAAACGTGGGTACCGACATTCTCTATTGGGGCAGTACTGTCATCATTATAATTGGTGATACACTAATATGGTAATCAAATACTAAATTAAACTATTTTATTCAGTAAAACACCATCTAAAAGAATGTACTAGTGTACAAAACAATGAAAACTTTATCATAAATGTATGTTAAAACTCTTGACGAAGAAAACAATTTTCTATAAGAACTAAGCGAGTTTGATCCTCCACATAACGACTAAATGTCCATTTAAATCGATTTATTTATAGGTGGATGTTTAATCTAAATTACTAGGCTTGATCCTAACTAAATCAACATTTGTTATTATAGAATTTGTATCAATTCTGATCCGGTCAATAGTAATTCATTCATTAAAAAAAAACTTCTACAAAGATCTTTCCTCTTTCTTGCTTCACCCTCGTCTTTATTAATACTCATTTTAATCTTTATTTTTCTAATTAACGGAACAACCAAACCAAACCGAAAAGAAAAAAAATAAATGGTCTGGTAAAGCTATAGACCTCGTTCTTGATCATCACATCAACCATCTACTTGATGACATCGCAAGGCTCTTCCCTCACAGCTAAAGGCAGAAGAAACTACCAAGCTTGCAAGAAACAAGGCCGTCGTTGCAAAACTGACTACATACTTGGTCATGATTTTCCGGCGGATCGATGTGACGACTTCGAAAACGTTTATCGTCGATTCAGCAACAGCTGCCTCAGAAAGACCCTCCGATCAGCTCCTGAGCATCAATATAGCGAACGCAACAGTGTACGAATCCAAATGTTGATGCATCGTATTTCTAACCAGATGCATCGTGATGATATTCAATTTGTACTAATGAATGTATTTATTTAGGCCATTTTTGTATCCGGCCTTGATTACATATATATATTTCACACGTGGGCTAAAGGGTATTTCAATAACCGGCTTTCATGGAACTAAAGCCCATTAAGTCACGGAGGGATAAGCATTACTGATTAGTCAACTATTTTCTTTGGAAAGTCAAGATTTTATAAATTAATAATAACTTATTCAATGGAAACGGAATGAAGTTATGCTCTTCATTAATTCAAACACTTTCCCTACACCAAATGACTTTTTAAAAGTGCAAGTCATTTTAAAACAACAATCATTGACCTACTAATATATAGTTAACTAATATGACCATTTACTATGGTTAAAAACTATTTTGTCCACAAGAAGAAACTTTGACTGGAATAAAAATCGGATAAATTAGAACATGAATATAAAAATCACACTAACTAAGAAAACGCTGTCAAAAGATATATTAAAAAAAATATTGAACATACAAAAAGAACAGACCAACAAACGAACAAAAACACACCAATTCTTCATCTTCTCAATTTCGTAATTCGTACGGTTTCCTTTCCAAGTCTAAAACCCAAACCTCACTCTAAGTCTCAAACCACAACCACTAATATAATAGATCTGAAAAAACGCAGAGAGATTTTGTTATTTCTTCTTCGAGATCTTTAATCTCTGAAATTGATGAAGCTTCGACTTCGAAGATGAAGAAATTGAAGAGCTATTACATGCAAGTTCGTCACCAGCAACAAGCTTTAGACCGTAAATGGATTATTCCATTAGCGATTGGATCCATTTGTTCTCTCTTTCTCTTGTTGCTAACCAACCTAGCTTCGTCTTCTGGTCAAACTCGTTTGATTCCGTTTTCAGTCTACGGACTTAGATCCTCAGTGTACGTCGAATCAAAGATTAATCCATTATCCGTCTCAGTCTCCGTCTCCGTCTCACCTCCGCCGCCGCCACGTCTCGCTTATTTAATCTCCGGCTCTTCCGGAGATGGTCAGATGCTGAAACGGACTCTAATGGCGCTTTACCATCCGAACAATCAGTACGTTGTTCATCTCGATCGAGAAGCTTCGCCGGAAGAACGATTGGATCTCAGTGGCTTTGTGGCGAATCAAACTCTGTTTCAGAGGTTTAAAAATGTTCGGATGATTGTTAAGGCTAATTTCGTCACTTATCGTGGTCCAACTATGGTGGCTAATACACTTCACGCAGCAGCGATTTTGCTTCGTGAAGGTGGAGATTGGGATTGGTTCATCAATCTCAGTGCCTCTGATTATCCTCTCGTTACACAAGATGGTAAACACAAATTAAGCTTAATCTTTTTAATTAGTGTTTATTGTTTCGTTTAATCATTTTTCGGATTTGATTTTTCAGATCTGTTGCATACGTTTTCTTATTTGCCTCGGGATCTTAATTTCATCGATCATACGAGCAACATTGGCTGGAAAGAGTAAGTATAATAGCTACATTACAATATTGATTTCGTTTTGACAAGTGTTTCTGAGGTTTTGACAAAAAAAACTTGTAGGTCTCATCGAGCAAAGCCGATAATTATTGATCCTGGTTTGTATATGTCAAAGAAATCTGATGTTTTCTGGGTTTCGCAGAAGAGAAGTATGCCTTCAGCTTTCAAACTCTTCACAGGTGATTTCATATATATATATATATATATATTTTGTTATATAACAATCTTTCCGTTTTTGGGCTACCAACATATTGGGAATATCTCAAAATGTAGAATACTTGTGGGGTTTCCTTAAATGTAGGATTTTTTTTTGGATTTTCTTGAATTATCAGGCTATAATAATGTTTCTTGATGTGGTAAATAGGATCTGCTTGGATGATGTTATCTCGACCTTTTGTGGATTATTTCATCTGGGGATGGGACAATCTTCCTCGAATTGTTTTAATGTACTACGCAAACTTCCTTTCATCACCAGAAGGCTACTTCCACACTGTGATCTGCAATGCTAAAGAGTTTACTAACACAACAGTAAACAGTGATTTGCATTTCATCTCATGGGATAATCCTCCAAAGCAACATCCTCACCATCTCACACTAGATGATTTCCAGAGAATGGTGGATAGTAACGCTCCTTTTGCTAGAAAATTCCGTAGAGATGAGCCTGTTCTTGATAAGATTGACTCAGAACTTTTGTCGCGGGGGCACGGGATGGTCACTCCGGGTGGATGGTGTATTGGAACGAGGGAAAATGGGAGTGATCCGTGTGCGGGAATTGGTGATACTTTGGTTGTTAAGCCGGGTCTTGGAGCTAAACGGGTCGAGAAACTCATAACGTATTTGTTATCAACTGAGAATTTCAGATCACGGCAATGCAGGTAATGGCAAATTTGATTTTTGTTATAGAGGTGGTTACGTTTTACAGAAAATGGCACCATAAACTACAATGAGTGAGTGTTGATGATCCAATACTTTGAGGGTTGTATAGAGAGATCTTTTTGAATTTTCTTCTTCCTTTGGACCGTGAAGAAAATTTGATTATTGAATTTGTTCTATATTTGTCGACCCCAAACCTTTACCAACCTCTCATCCCTATTTTTTTAGGTTTGTCACATACTAGTCATGCCCTTTTTTATTATTATTGTCATGAAATTTCCAGACTTACATAACACATGATTTTATTTATTTACATTGATATTGCCGTTTTAAATCTATAGCTGTCCAATGTGAGTGTGAGTAGGGGGCAAATTACATGAGGAACTTTGATGGTTATTACTCATTCCATGGGCACGGTTAAACTGAAACACGGACCAAATTGTTACTCATTCCATCTCTTGTTTCCTATCCAACAACTCATAAAAAGGGAATTAAAAGGAGAAGAAAACAAAATTTGACCATAGGGATCAATCTTTCCACTTTGACTGCACGACTAAAGGTGTTTTTTAAGGGACATAACAATATGATTACAGGATTTAACAAGTATTTGCATCCTCGATATAATGAAATAACTCTTGATAATGTGGAAGATGAAACTAGCTCCACCGTTGGAGACCAATGAAATACCGTCAATTATAATGGAAATTAAATTTGTATTCATAGACGGTACATGCCTTTACTCGATCTGTTTCGATTTCATTCTTCCTACATTGCTCTGTCAGAATCAAAGTTCTTGGTTATTTAGATCAACAAGTGTGTATAATTTTTGTCATCCTCGGTGAAACGTTTGATCTTTTAAAATTTTTAACATCTTAATATTCATTTATTAGATTATTCATATTATTGTCTTATATTTACAGTTACTTCTGCTCAGAACTATGAATATTTATTCTCATAGACTCTTAATTAAAAGAATCTCTGAAGTCTGACATGTGAATTTTATTCAAAAGATCATCATAGCAGAAGTGTTTTTTTAAACTATAAAAAAGAGCGAGGATTCAAAATATATAATTTGGCTCTCATGAAGTGTAAAATTATTTCTCTTTCATATTGATATCAGAATAGCGTATACTGCCAACTAGGCAAAGTAATCACAGAGCCAAATACAAGTTTTTTCAATCGTATTTTAAGAAGAAAACTAAAAATCAAAGGTTGAAAAATAAAATATTGAGATCAGAGTTTGGTTTTAAATTCTCGGTCACGGTTAATCTGAAACACGGACCAATTTGTTACTCATCACATCTCTTTTTTTTATAATCCCATAATATGAAATGTAAAACAGCGTATATCCAAATCGTGAATCTCCTTTAATAGAAAAAAAAAATCGGATCATCAGAGATTTAAATACTAAGAATCATAAAAGATAATCTCCATCATATTGTTGCAGTATTTGCTCATCAATTGATCACGCTACGAATCAAAATCCGAAAAAGAAAAAAAAACTAAAAAAAAAACGCCGCAGAAAGAAGCTCTATGAACCTCAGTAAGACATAGTATGCCCTATTTATACTATATCTTCTGTCAGCCAATAAGATGATAAAAAAAACCCTAATTAGTATACACCTAACGAGGATATTTAATGGGCCTAAACTAGGCCTTTTAATAAGCCTATTATAAATTTTGGTCCAATATCTTATTTGTGGCCCAAACAAAATAGAAAAGGCAAACAAAAATAAAATAAAATATATTTGCTGCCGCTGAAACAACACAAGACATATAGCCGGAAGAAGTCTACAAAGGCAAATTCGGTCTTCTTCTTCTTCTTCTTCTTCATTTATTCAAAATTCACTCTTTCTCTCAGTCGTATCAAATCCTTTCGGAAATCTCCCTCTCTCATTCGTTTCATCTGAATTAATCTTCGGGTTTGGTACAATTTTTGAATTTGATCCAAGTGGTTTCCCTCTCGATTCCGTTCTACCTTGAGAGATCTGAGTGATTTGTTTCATCTCTTCCAGAGTTCATATCTCTGGAAAGTCTGGACCGCCGTAAAGTAGGTTTCATCTATTTCATCCCAATTTCCCTTTTTCTTCTATTTTTTTTTTGTTTCTCAGTGATTGTTGTGTTTGTTTTGGGATTTTTGGTTCACTTCTCATCTGCTTAGTTAAATTCAGATTTCAATTGTTATTCCTAATTAATAATCTTTTGCTTTATTAATATATTTTTTTTCCTGGCAGCAATGAAGCGGATTAGGGATGATATTTACTCATCGGGGTCTCAATTTAAACGTCCTTTTGGGTCGTCTCGAGGCGAATCGTGAGTTCCCTTTTTCAGCGACTTCGAATTTCAAATCTCTAATGATTTTACATTATGTTGCTTTTTGTTGAGGTTTTCGTGTTTCTCATGTTTGATTCCCTTTAAAAGTCTTTGAATTTCTAGGTTTCATTATTCCTTCTTCCTGCTTAAAGAAGGTGCTTCTGTTTTTTTTTTTAAGGTGTTGTTGGTGAACTGGTCTTGTTACTGATCCTGACATGCGGTTTTTGTGAATTTCTAGATTTAATAGCTGTTCATTGCTTGGAAACTTAATTGTTATCCCATGCAATTATCTGACATTTTTGATCAGGGAAGTCTAATTTTGGTTCCAGACTTATCTTTGCAAGTTAATTTTGTAGGGACAACTTAATTTCTCTCAATGATGTTTCGTTAGGTGGTTTGCCAGTTATTGTTTAGATGAAATTTACTTAGTAATTAAAGCTTGTTTGGCGTAGACATGGGCAATTTCAAATCCCCGGAAGTGGTGGCACCAGAGGAGGGAGCATTGGTGACGGGGGAATTAACACTCAGAAATTGACAACCGATGATGCTTTGACGTACTTAAAGGAAGTAAAGGAGATGTTTCAAGATCAAAGGGACAAATATGATATGTTTCTTGAAGTTATGAAAGACTTTAAGGCTCAAAGGTAAGATCTTTCTTTCCTATCAGATTGAATGTTTTAGCTTGATGGCATCTAGAATCATTTTCCACCTTTCATTTTCAGGACTGATACAGCTGGTGTGATTGCTCGTGTGAAGGAGTTGTTTAAGGGGCATAACAATCTGATTTTCGGGTTCAACACCTTTTTGCCTAAAGGCTTTGAAATTACACTTGATGAAGAAGAAGCTCCACCAAAGAAAACTGTTGAATTTGAAGAAGCCATAAGTTTTGTAAATAAAATTAAGGTCACACATAATTTTTCTTGTTTATCCTTTTCTTTTGAAGTTCCCTTACACCTAGTCTCTCATTGTATCTGTCTCTTGTCTATCACTGCAGAAACGTTTCCAGCATGATGAACAGATCTATAAGTCTTTCTTGGGCATCTTAAACATGTATCGGAAGGATAATAAGAACATTAATGAGGTTTATAATGAGGTAACGGCTCACTGGAGTTATTTTATCTCTTTTACACTTTCACATTGGAATTTATTGATAGTTAATAGTTCTATCATCTGTCTGTTAGGTATCTACTCTTTTTGAGGACCACTCGGATTTGCTTGAAGAGTTTACTAGGTTCTTGCCAGACTCTTTGGCGCCTCATACAGCAGCCCAGTTACTCCGGAGCCAGGCCCAACGGTATGATGATCAAGGATCAGGCCCTCCTGTTGTGCGGCGAATGTTAATGGAGAAGGTTAGTAGTTACATTTTCTCTTGGTTCTTTTTTTTGTTATCAGGTCTCTGGTTTCTGTTCTGATACATTTTGCTTCGTCAGGATCGCCGACGAGAAAGGGCTGTTGTTTCTCGGGGTGACCGAGAACATAGTGTTGACCGTTCTGACCTTAATGATGATAAAACAGTGGTTAAGATGCACAGAGATCAGAGGAAACGCATTGATAAAGATAATAGAGAAAGGAGAAGCCGTGATTTGGACGATGGTGAAGCAGAGCAAGATAACTTGCAACATTTTCCAGAGAAAAGAAAGTCATCCAGAAGAAATGAGGGGTTTGAAGCTTATTCTGGTCCTGCTTCACATACCGAGAAAAACAATCTAAAAAGTAAGTGGCTTTTAGTTATATGGGGAACCAGCAATTTTTCTGGTTTTCAGGCTCCACAATTTCAGTGCATTATATAGTAAACTAATTATATGCTAAACATCTTCATTTGTGTTTTTTGATTCTTACAGTATGATTTTTTGTCCGTAATTTTATTGTTTTAGGCATGTACAATCAAGCATTTGTGTTTTGTGAGAAAGTGAAGGAGAGATTATGCAGCCAAGATGATTATCAGACATTCTTGAAGTGTCTAAATATTTTTAGCAATGGAATTATCCAGAAGAAAGATCTGCAGAATTTGGTAGGTGTACATATAGCTTTGGTGTGGATGGATTTTGTTGTAACTCCACTCTCTTTCATTCAGGTTTCTGATCTGCTTGGAAAATTTCCTGATATAATGGATGAGTTCAATCAGTTATTCGAGCTTTGTGAGAGTATTGGTATTTTTTATTGCCGACTATCATTTTACTAATTAAGTTATGTAGCTGTTTCTGATCATCATCCTTTTTGCAGATGGATTTCAGCACCTTGCTGGAGTTATGAGCATAAGTATGCAGCAGTCTCTTACCACCTTGTCTATGTGTATGCAAAAGTATCCTAAATTATAAGGATATTATTAACAGTGCTTGGTAAACTTGTTGCAGAATCACTTAGCAGCGAAGAACATTTATCTAGGTCAATGAAGGGGGAGGAAAAAGAAAGAGAACATAAGCGCGACCTTGAAGCTGCTAAGGAAAAAGAGCGATCCAAGGACAAGTACATGGGAAAATCCATACAAGAGCTTGATCTATCTGATTGCGAGCGTTGCACTCCTAGCTACCGGCTCCTACCTTCGGATGTAATAAGATTTTCAGAGTTCTATATTGCATCCATGTCATTTCAACTGTACTTACTATTATATTTTGCTTGCAGTATCCAATACCATCTGTGCGCCACAGACAGGAATCAGGAGCTGCTGTATTAAATGATCACTGGGTTTCTGTCACTTCAGGAAGTGAAGATTACTCTTTTAAGCACATGCGCAGAAACCAATATGAAGAAAGCTTGTTTAGATGTGAAGATGATAGGTACGTTTACAAGAAGTATTACTTATGTGAGGAAAGCTTTTGTAGTCTTAAGAAATTTGTATGATTGTTGTTTACTTGCTTCTTTCTACAGATTTGAGCTGGACATGCTTTTGGAATCGGTGGGATCTACTGCTAAAAGTGCAGAAGAATTGTTGAATATTATCATTGAGAAGAAAATAAGTTTCGAGGGCTCCTTCCGAATTGAGGACCACTTCACAGGTCTGCAAGCGTTTATTTACTGGGACCTATATTAGTGAATATAGATCTCTCTGTTCCACCTCCCGTACCCTATCTTTGAGCCTTTATCTCTTTGGCTTACATTTTCCATTTTCTTATTGACTTATTACAGCCCTGAATTTAAGGTGCATAGAGAGACTTTATGGCGACCATGGTCTTGACGTGACAGACTTAATACGTAAGAATCCAGCCGCTGCGCTTCCTGTGATTCTAACTCGATTGAAGCAGAAACAAGATGAATGGAAAAAATGCCGTGAAGATTTTAATGTGGTCTGGGCGGATGTGTATGCGAAAAACCATTACAAATCACTTGATCACCGCAGCTTCTATTTTAAGCAGCAAGATTCTAAGAATTTGAGTGTAAAAGGTATGTAAATTCTTGGAACGTGCTCAGTCCGTCTTGTATATAAGTAACCAATGCGATTCTTCCTCACCTTTTATTGCTTACATTCATCTGTCATGGGTCTATTCTTGCATTTTACTTATTTGTTCCCATAATATTTTTTTTTTTTTTTTTTATCCTTGGTTGAATATCAGCGCTGGTGTCTGAAATCAAGGACTTAAAAGAGAAGTCTCAGGAAGAAGATGATGTTCTTCTGTCTATTTCTGCTGGCTACAGACAACCAATAATTCCTAACCTCGACTACGAATATACAGACGGAACTATTCATGAAGATCTGTTCAAACTAGTCCAATTTTCGTGTGAGGAGATATGTTCTACAAAAGAGCAGATCAGTAAAGTTCTGAGGCTGTGGGTTAATTTCCTGGAGCTGATGCTTGGTATTCCATCCAGGACCAAGGGGTCAGATTCTGTTGAAGATGTTGTAAAAACCAAGCACCACAGTGCATTTACTAGCGGGGAAGCGAATGTGAGTTCCGACACCATTGGTTTGGTTTCCAGGCAACTAAAATTTTCTTCTAATGAAGATGACTATTCTTCATCTGGGGTCTCCAAACATGGCGGGACTGGTGTGTTGGATAAGGATTCTTCAGGGAAAGAAAATTTTAAGGATGGTGATCCTGCTAAGAAAGATGTTGGCACCTGTTCTGTTGTAAAACCACCGAAGGATCAAGAAATTGGAAATGGAGCTGATAAAAGATCTGGAGATGTTGATGAAAGAGTAGCCACTTCAAGTGCATCATTCCCAAGTGTGGTAGAAAACAATAGTGGTAAAGTAGGAAGTGGAGATTCGCCAGGTATTCTCAAGATTATACTTTATTTTGTTTTCTTCAGTTTGGGGGCAATACCTACCTTAACGTGTTGGTGATTACTTTTGTTTTTAAGGTTCACGATGCATTATAACCAAATCAAGTGAAGCTATAGATAATTTTGATACCATTCAACATGTTCAGGTAATTTAAATATACTTTCTTATCTATTCTGCTTTTTACGAGATCTTTCGACCATTCTCATTGATCCTGGCCATTTCTTCTAGGGAGGTGATATTGGCAACACTATTGTTTTAGCAAATGGAGTGCAGTCAAATGTTTCTAAAGCCAACAGTAATAATGATGAATCCAGTGGCCCATCCAAAATTGAGAAGGAAGAAGGTGAATTATCACCTGTTGGTGATTCCGAAGACATCTTTGATGTTTATGAAGATCGTGGTTTGAAAGCTACTGTCAAACCGGAACATTCAATTGAAGTTGAAGGAGAAAACGATGCTGATGATGATGAGGATGGTGATGATGCTTCAGAAGCTGGAGAGGATGCATCGGGAACTGAATCTATTGGTGACGAATGTTCACATGACGAGAATGGTGTGGAGGAAGAGGGTGAACATGATGAAATTGATGGTAAAGCTGAGAGTGAAGGAGAGGCAGAGGGAATAGAGTCGCACCTTGTAGAAGAAGAAAATGGATTGCTTCCATCGTCAGAACGTGTTCTCTCATCGGTTAAGCCTCTTTCAAAGCATGTAGCTGCAGAAGCTTTGCGTGATGAGGGAAAACAAGATTCCAGAGTTTTCTACGGGAATGACGACTTTTATGTTCTTTTCAGGCTTCATCGAGTGAGTTCAAATATTTCGTATGATTTGCTTTCTCAGGTCAAAGTCTGAAAACGTATTTTGTACCTTGAAAAATTATACTAATTCGTTTTATTGGGTTTGGATTTTTCAGATCCTGTACGAGAGAATTTTGTCTGCAAAAACTTATTGCACAGGCAGTGAAATGAAACCAAGAAACACGAAAGATACTAGTTCGCCAGATCCTTATGCAAGGTACATTCCTTACCTAATCTATGTAGAATATGCTGGTTCTTTATTCAGTTCAATAAAAGAAACTTATGAACTCGCACTTGTATGTTATGCAGGTTTATGAGTGCCCTGTTTAGTCTGCTTAATGGCTCCTCTGAAAATTCCAAGTTTGAGGATGAATGCCGAGCCATCATTGGAAACCAGTCATATGTGTTATTCACCTTGGAAAAACTGATATATAAATTAGTTAAACAGGTAACTATCACCGGCTTTGTTCGTTTAGGTTTGATCATTTTTACTTCTCAGACTTTATATTCCTTCTAAAATCCGATTTGATTTATTACAGCTTCAAGCTATTGTAGCTGACGATATGGACAATAAGCTTCTTCAGTTGCATGAATATGAGAAATCCCGGAAACCTGGGAGGGTGATTGACTCGGTGTATTACGAAAACGCTAGGATCCTCCTTCATGAAGAAAATATTTATCGATTGGAATGTGTAAGAACCCTAAACCAGTGTTCATTTTTCTCTCCAATCTCTTCATTGAGGAATTGTGATTATTCATTAACCACCCTGAAACTTGTTTTCTTGTTTAATTCACGCAGACATCCTCCCCACCTCATTTGTCAATCCAGCTTATGGATAACATAATCGAAAAACCCGAGGCTTATGCAGTTTCCATGGATCCCACGTTTGCTAGTTATATGCAAGTTGAGTTTCTCTCCACCTCTTCAGGGAAGAAAGAGCCACATGAAATTGTGTTAAAAAGGTACATTGAGTTTCAGAAGCTTTCATTTGCCTCTAATCACAGATAAATCCTATCTCTTGCTGTAGAATTTGGCACAGTTTCATTTCTTTTGGAATGATTGAGGACATTATTCATAAAACCATTTCCTTTCGCTAATTTTTGTGTGCAGGAACATGCGTGGATACGCCGGTCTAAATGATCTTGCAGTAGCTTGCAAGGCCATGGAAGGTGTAGATGTAATTAACGGCCTTGAGTGCAAGATGTCTTGTTCTTCCTACAAGGTAACAATGATTCTCGTCTTAAATCAAACTGGTACGTGTTTCTTGTTTTAAAAATGTAGGCTCTTATGTGATACAAAACATCTGTGTTGTAGATTTCCTATGTTTTGGACACGGAGGATTTCTTCCACAGGAAGAAGAAACAGAAGAAGAGTAAAAACTTGTCACAGAAAAGAATAGAAAGATTCCACAAGTTTCTCTCAGCTTCAAGATGACAACAAAATCAAGAACTTTTATCTTTTACTTCTGCACGAGGAAGGTTGGAGTCAGACCAAGTTTTCTCTGCAACTTTCCTGGGAAAACACAGTTTCCATCAATACTTTCTCGTTATATGGAGAAGATCGTTGCACAGTGGTGTATTTTCTTATTTTAGGTAAAAAAAAATGTATGATGTAAATATTGGAAACGCATACATGTTTACTCTCTCGGTTTGTATCTACACACAGATATGTTCAAAAGGAGAAATTCTTTTTTATATATATAAATATAAATATGGTTTTCAAATTCATTCTTCAAGAGATCTCTTGTCAACAGCAAAATCAACCTTTTATAATCAAACCTAAACAGAACTAGCTAATCTGGTCAAAGCTCGTCAAGAGCTCTCTCTCTTGCTTTCTATTCGTCCCAAAACGAATACCCATGTCCTCTCACAACCTTTCTTACCTCAGGCTGCTGGAGAAAGTTCTCTCGTCTTTCAGATTTCTTCACAATACTTCCTTTACCAAGAAGACTCGAAACATTCCCTTTCGAATTTACTATCTGCTGCTCTGCATACTGTTTTCCTGAAAACCAGCTTTGAATCATACCTTCAACTTTCTCATTTGGTCTCATACCTTTTTCCTTCATCTCTTTATAGTACCCATACGCTTCTTCTATCTTACCATTTAAGAACAGCCCATGTATCATCACAATGTATGAGCTAAGGTCTGGACCAATGCCTTTTTCCTTCATCTCATCCCACAACAATAACACATTATCGAAATCACGCCACCTACATAACTTACGGATTAACATTATGTAGGTATCCACAGTTGGCTCACAACCCATCTTTCTCATTTTAGCTAATAGCTCAAAAACCTCATCTCCTGTTCTTAGAATCCGCATAAATGCATGGTATGTGCGGATTGTTGGGAAGAGTCCTTTCGCCAGCATCTCATCGAAAACCTGTTTAGCCTCTTCCGTTTTTCTAGCTTTGCATAGTGGTTTGATGAGAGAGTTATAAGTAACAACATTTGGCTCCATCCCTTTCTCCTCCTCCATTGTCTTCATCAAATTCCTAGCCTCGGATACAAACTTTGCTTTGGCAAGAGCATGAACCACCGCATTGAACACTTTTCTATCTGGTTCTACACATTCTTTCTTCATCCGATCAAAAAGTCTGAGAACCTTATTCAAGTTACCACCTTTCGAATAGCAAGATATCATGCTTGAATAAGACACAACATCGTGCTTGACTCCGACATTTCCCATCTCCATCCAGACTCGCTCAGCCTCCCGCGGGCTACCAATCACATTACACCATCCATTGAGAACTATGTTGAAACTTTTGGCATCAAACGGATATGTATCCTTATTACAGAAGATCAAATGCTCAGCATCTGAAACATTCTTATATCTACAAAGAGCAGAAAGCAAACTCTGAAAATCATCAATCCCCATTTCAAGTTTGAATCTTTTGTACGCGTGGAATGTATTAATCGCCTTCCCAACATCATGTACAGCACAATACTTCCTGATCATGATCAAAAGTGTCTGTGAGTTAACAAGAGAAGGACTAAACTTTCTCATCTCATCAATCAATGTCCAAGCTGTATCAAACTTCCTCATTTTACCAAGAATCGAGACCATAGAGTGATACTCACGAACCGAGCGAACATAACCTTGCTGCTTCCCTGCCCAAACAAAGAAAGTGAATGCAGTTTCCCAATCATTACGAACTTGTGAAAGAATCTCCACAACCAATTCATTTGATAGCTTCACATCACAATCCTCAAGCTTGTTTCTCAACTCCTTACGATTATTCCCACAATCTTTCAACAGCTTCACAATCGTCCTAACATCTTCTGAAACAACAACTTCATCACTTTTTACACAACCAAGATCAAGGTCAATCTCTTCCTCACTTTCATCATCCTTCTCATTGTTAATATGATTAAATCCCACTTTATGCGTATCAATTTTGGAAGTAGAGAACATAGAACAGAGAGCCAAAGGAAACACACCATCTAAGTGAGGTTTCAAATACGTTCGAACAATACATTCCTTGCTCGAATTAGGCAAACCATTACTAGATCTCAAATAGGTAACTACAGGAGCTCTAAAACTTGACAGCCTTGATCTAAGAAGAAAGATTCCTCTCATTTCGAGAAACTAAGACTCACTGAAGAACAGTAACTGCAGAGCTGAAAATGAATCACAGGTTCTGTTCTGCGATTATACAGACCAAAGCTCTTCACTTAAGCCACAATCTTCGATACCCAGTCGATATTTTATGATGTTGACATAAGGTATGGACAACATACAGACTATCGAATCCGACAAGTTCTTAACTTGAAGAACATCACCGCTTTAAAGCTCAAGAGACTGTAAAAGATGAATCAGGGACGAGTGATGATAGGCGCGTGAGACGACGAATGAAGTTTCATATATGGGCTGCTTTTTGCATTTAATTTTACTTGGCTAGGCCTATCTACTTTATTAGGCCCATTAATATTATTTTGTAAGCCCATTCAGGTATTTTTCTTTTTATGTATAACCGGTTGAACACTAGACAGTGAACTGAACTCTAACCGTCAACGACTCAACATAAGAAATTTGGTATTTTTACTATTTTATAAGACAAATATTTTGAAGCAAGAATCAAAGAAGTAAACCAGAACCGATTAAATATATACATGTAGATATCAAAATGATAAAATATATGTGATCTTTTGGGCTTACAGAAAAGGTGACTTTGACTATTGTATTGGTCTGCTTTAAAAAGAATTCTGGTTTCATGAATCCTTAGATGATAACTCTTTCTTGATCAATTTCGAGATCTCCGATATCTGAAAAATGAACAAAAAAAATTCGACATAGAGATTACTTGTGAAACAATCTAGTATATATATGTAGAGAGAGAGAGAGAGAGAGGGTAACTTACATCTAAGTAATTGCAGAGAAGCAATGGATGTTGATGAATTGTCCAAAGTGTTTTCTGGAGAAGCTTCACTAGCGAATCTACTTGATCTCCAAGAAGATCAACCTACAAAATTTTGAAACTGTTCATAAATATTCTTACAATTAAGTAGTGAAATATATATATATATATATATATATATATATATATATCACAAGCTGGTTCACCTCAGTTTCTGCCTTTATGAGATTTTCAAAACTAAGAACAAAAACTCTTCTATAAACTGATTCTTTTCTTCTTAACTCTGCGAAACATTTAGTTGTTGAATCAATCTTTATCTCCAAGTTTTGTAACCTCGAAAGAGAACCAAAAGATCATTGGTTAGGATTCAACATAAAGTTTTGACCTTTGTCTTTTCAAGAACCCTTTTTCTACTCACCTGAAAGTTAACTTCTTTAACTTCTCTTGAATCTTAAAATCAGAATCATCATAGACTAAACAAATTTCCAAACAGGCACTGTTTCCTTCTTCCTCAATCATTCTTTTATAATCTGCTTCAGTCTTTTCATGATTCCCCAATAATCTCTTAGAAACTCTGTTACAATAATCCAATTTAGCTCTTGTCTGAATTCTTCATCTTCATGAAGGATCTCAGAATCTTTCTCCCAATTCAAATTCTCTACACAATTCATACAATTAAGCCCTGGTTCGATCTTGTCCCTCTTGATCTCTTCTTCTTCTTCTTCTTCTTCTTCTTCTTCTTCCACTTTTATATTGTTGTTGTCAACTGTTGTTAGACCTTTTAGCAAAGTCAAGTAAGTATCTTCCAATATTAGCAACTTCATCTCTGCATCTTCTTTCTCTTCTGTCGCATTGTCTGAAAATACCGATTTATTCTTCTGCATTTTAATCCAAAAATCATCTAAATTTTCATCCATTACCACTTCATGATCAAGACCATGATCAAATCTATAATCATCAAAAAAAAAATTCAAATATCTTACTGTTAAAACCCATCAGGCTATCAAGACCTGAAACGATATCATCAATACCTCGCTTCGAGCTAGGGCTGTTGCAGCTCTTCTGTCGTTTAACAGACTCGATTTTAGGAGGAACAAGCTCTACGCTTTTCCTCCTAATGATTGATTCATGACTCTTTATCAGCTTTGAAATAGGAAAATTGCTCGAATCTTGTTGTTTTTGTTCTTCATCTTCTTTTACTTCTTTATCATTAACAATTTCACAATCTATTAAAGAAGATGATAATGTTGTTGCTGCTATTGCTACATATGATCTAGGAGAGGGTGATCTAATCTGAGATTCTAAACACTCAACTTCTCTACGAATCGAACAAACCTGATCTTTAAATCCTGATTCATAATCTCTTACAACCATCATTACCTTCTTCATCTTCTCCTCTAAACCATTCATGAAACCTTTGATCAGTAACGCCATTGATTCTCTCTCAATCGACCATCTCCAACTCTGCTCAATCGGACCCAGTACATCTCCATCTCTGTTTCTTTACTCTCCAGTACATTTCTCAGTCTCTCTTGATTCTCAGCCATCTCTAACAACTGTCTGTCTTTCTCAAGAATTGCTAACTCGGTCTCTAAGAGACGGTGGTGAAGCCTGTCTTTGATCTCTCTCAGATCTCGAACCACTTCCTCGTGGTTACTCTCGAGTTTATCAGTCTCTTGTTGGACGAGATTCAGACAGCTCTCTAGCTGTAACACAGCGAGCTCGTAGAAAAAAGATATGGCATTGAGACGGAGGAGAAGGCCATGTTTGGTTTTGATTTTTTCATGGGCTTTGTCCATTGCTTGTTGAACAAGTAACATCATTGTCGAATCCGCCATTGAAAATTTCACTTTGCCTTCCACTTCCTTCATTATATCTTTCATTCTTCTTCAGTGGCGTCCTCGAGAGATTTTTATCTTTACTTTCTCAGTTCTTTGTTAACAATCATTCTCTAAAATTAAGGATTTTAGTTGACCTATTCTCGAGGACCTTGAATAAAGCGTTTTTGTTTACAAGAAGTATAAAATTTGAATTTCGATTAGTTATTACTTATTAAGAAAACTGAAAAAAAAAAATAAACTTAGAGCATTTTAGCCTCTGAGACTGGGTGGAGTGACTGGAGTCCCATGTTTTGAGTAGTACAAGTACCGTTGAGACTTGAGAGGTTTAAATTCGTATATTTCAAGGGAAATAAACAAAGAGTCACTACTTTTTTCGGTTGGTTACGTGTCCATAAAGTATCTCTCTTTTTTTTTTTTTTACGGCAGCAAAGGATCTCTCTTTATTTTGGTGGTGGTGTTCTAAAGTTCATCTACTTGTTTCTTCTTCAAACAAAATTCACCTACCATCTATATTTTTTTCATTTCTCACATCAAATCATGTGTTCTATCCAAATTAACCAGACGGAATCAAGAAACCGATAACATTTGGCTGCATGCATACCTCAAACAGGGTTGACACAACATGAATAATTACAAATTACTAAATGCAAAGCGAAATCAAACTCATACTATATTAAGAGAAATACATATTCAAATTTAAACTAAACAAACCGGTCCTTGTTAAATTACATTTACTTTGGTTAATCACTGTTTTCCTGAAATAAATAAATAAACTTTTCCTTATGTAATTAATACGCTGCAATATTAATAAATAAAAAAAATTAAAGCATGATGGGGTTGGTGAAGCGAGTACATGTGAGACATTCGACTAAATTAAACAACCACCTACTTCAAGAACAACTATGGAAACAGTCAAATAAAGTTGATTAAAACAGATTAATGAATAAAATTATAACAATGACACACAAGATCCATCAGAAAACATTAATTTATAAACAGAAAAATGAAGATGCTTTCTTGTAATCATAAACAGAGAAAATTATTCTAGACTATAGTATGAATCCTACTGGTAAGAAACCCTTGTACAGTTTATGATTTTACCTTCAGAAGGTTTAGATTCCAAATAGAAACAAAAAAACTCTGTCTAGCTGTACACTAAATGAAAATTTAAACCCTAATTAGAAGAACTCAAAGAGGTGGAAAATTGCAGGGGGCATTGATAGGTAATAACTTAACGATTAGATTAAAGAAATTAAAATGAGAGAGAAGAGGAGAAGAATATACATTGATGTTTCTTTCTTTTTTTCTGTCTGATTCTCTAATTTTACAGCAATCCAACAACACAGCTGAGATGTAATCTATTCTCCAAACCTCTTAAATGATGTCCCAGTAGCATGCACCTGATATGAAAAAGACCATCGATGAGATTAGCAAGCTCTGTTTTGATTATTTGGGCATAAGAGGAGTTAGACTTTACCAGAAAAGGAGTTTTGCAAGGTAATCTCTTGAAGTGTCTACTTTTCTACCACTTGCATCACCACCTTCTGTAGTCCTTATGACAGAATCTTGCATGAAATTTGAAGTAGTCTGGTCTTCGAAGAGCTTTTGTAATACGTTTTGAACAAGTTGGTTCACGATCTCTTCAACTTCTGGTGAAGATAGTTGAGATAACTCAGTCACCTGTAAAATATAATTCTTTGTCATTAGACTAATGATGTTGAGACTGAGAGTAAGAATCAAAGAAATCTCAAACGTTTAGTAGTACCATCTCGGGATCTAAGGAACGCAAATACTCCAACAAATCATTCTTGTTCCCTTTTTCACATTCTATATCTAAAGCTTTCTTCTTTTGTGAATCTAGCTCCTGAAATATACAATAAGAATAAAACAAGTATTAGGGCTTAAAAGTATCACAACCAAGATATAAAGCATCTGAGGATACTGAGAATGCACAAGAAAATATAAACATGGGGAAGACAAAGAGCTTCACAAGCCTACTCTGCTAATTCATTTACAGATATTACTACAATTACAACCAAAAACTCAATCAAATTCACAACAGATAAACTTTGAAACTACCTCTTTCATGGTAGATAACTCAGACTGCAAATGCTGAATACAACTCAAAGCTTCTGGTGACAAGTCTCCAAACACCTGAGGACTCAATCTCTCTAATTCATCAACACATTTCCCTAAATCCTCACCACTCACTCCATTCTCTGAACCAAATCTAACACTATCTTCTAAAGATTGATCATCCTCCTTTCTAGGATCAATCGGAATATCAAAATTCCTCGTCAGTGATACACGATACTCCGCATTCCACAACGTATACCTAAAACCACACCACACAAAAAAAAAAAAAAAAACAAGTCAGATAAATCAAATATATATTAACAAAAATGAATTGAGCAAAGAGAGATTCAAAAAAAAAATCCAGATAGTTTATTTACCCAGTGATGATTGAAGAAATAAGAAGACGATACAAAGGCTGCTCGGAGATTGTAACGGAAACAGAGAATTGATCGGACGGAAGAAGTCCAAGCATAGACGAAATCGTCTGCTTCATTGAATCCTTAGCTGAATCGGATAAGCTTTTAGAGATAACGGAAGTATCAAGCGGCTGGATCCGATTCACTAAATTAGCGATCACAGCGAAACCTCGATCCAACTTCGACCGGCGAGTAGATACGTAGGAATCGTCGGAGGAAACTTCACCTCCGCTGAGACAGCTAATGACAGGGGAAGACACCGTACGATTCGGAGCAAAAGGTAACCGGCGAGGAGATGACGGTGGAACTTGGTGAAGGTTTAGCTTCTTCCGTGATAAGTCTGTTACACGAGAGAGCATGAAGGCTCGAGCCGATGCGGCCGCCATTAAATGAGCGTCTCGAGCTCCTCTCTTCTCTTTCCGATGTGTGGCTGCGTTGTGTATTGGAACAATCTTTTTGTTTTTTATTTTAATTTGTTTTCATAATATTTATACACATATATATATATATATATATTTTTGATAATTATGTTTTTTCTTTTTTTTGTCAAGAAAAATCTTCCTTCGTTCGTTTGTTTATCTGAGCCCACTTAACAGATTTTGGTCTTTTCTCGTGTTTGTTTGGTCGACCAATATACATACTCATCCTTTTAAGGGTTAATTAGTAATTAAATCTTTTGAGAAATTTCATACTATAGAAGTTTCTAGAATCCCATCCAAATCAACTGAAAAATATCTCAAAACTAAGCATAATTTACTCATGTTTTCAAAATACATTTTAAAAAAAAACATCAAACAATACCAAACTAGAAAAGAAATATAACTCATTAAAATTTGAACTTTGAACTTTTCAACTTAAATGGGTATTTGTTTTGACAATAAGAAACGATTAAAAAAAGTTTAAACGGTTAGGTACTTTAAACTATTTTATTTTCTTCTACATATATAAAAGATAACGCTTTCATTTGCCGGTAAATAATATATACTATGTACTAGTATTTCTGTAGTTTAACACAAAAAGAGAAAAAGTTTGGCTTTGATCAGAGAGTTTAAGTAACATTGGAAGTCAATCTTTGGTCAAGTCATTTCTGATGTGCCTGTTCCATCCATGAGTTCATGGTGTCCTTGAAATGTCCAAAAAGACTCATTAAAACTGTTCACAAGAGAAATGTTAACTTGTAAGAACCCCACAGATTATATATATATGTTAGGAAAACAAATATGCAGTCCCAAGAATCTCAAATTGTGACATATAAGTAGAGAAGAAGGCAAGTTTTCTTACCAGGATTGGTATATTGTGGTCTGAAGGTTGATGTTAGGGCCTCGATTTCTGCAAGTGGGCAAAGTCTTGGTGCACTGCTGTTATCTGTGGGGGTGGTTGAGCCAGACGCCGAGCTTTTCCCAGCCGCTTTTGAATCGCAGTGCTTTTCCTCCTTCACATTGCTTTTCTTTTTTTTGGCCCAATGCTTGAGGTCATCAAAGCAATATCTTTTGCTTCTCTTTCCTTGCAAGTTGTTGAGCTCTATTCCAAAGATCCGCGTTTTAGACTCCTTGCCATCACCTTGGCTTGAAGTACCAGCAGCAATGAGTCTGTTTTCAGACATAGACTCGAAACCCAACCACCTAAATGCAGTTATCCTAGTACCTGGCATATGAGTCTGCACGTAAGAGTATAAAAATGTAAGCAAACAAAAACAAGAAGATTCCAAGATTAAACATAATGTATGGGCTTCTAAAAAAGTAGTACCTTCTCAATCAACTTCAATGAAGAGAACACATTTGCAATGTCATAAAGGCGTCTGACTTTAGCTACACAAAGTTACAAAGAAATAGGGTTTGGTTACTGCTTTAGTATTCAACAATCAGAGATAAGAGAAGATTAAGGGAATAAATTAGGATTACATTTTCTGTTCATGAGATCCTTAGGCTCATTCAGCAATACTTTTGTAACAGTATCAAGTGTTATAAGATTAACCTGGCATCAAAAGTAGCAAACAATTGAGGTGTCAATTGGTCAAAGAAGAATTAGAGATACGACATATCACTTATTTACTTACATCAGAGCATAAGAAGAGCTTCACAAAGTTCTGTGCGAGAACCCACATGATTTTCTCCTTCTTGTTATCTGAAAAATAACAATCAAGGTCATGCTAGTTAGCTTCAAACACAAATACTATCCTTGATAGTTTTACTGATTAGAGAATTCTTATGCAAAAACACTAACAATGACTTGTCTTCACTCATATCAGCTTCTAGACTGAAGGCACACATATATATATATATATATGGTGATAGTAAAAGCATCATCAATGATGATATGATAGACTGATAGAGTATTACTACTCTAATCAATGATGTTCTGAGATAAGACATTACCAATTTTAGGGGATTTTGATGAGTTCTCTTGATCATCAATAACTAACTTGAAAGAATCTTCTTTTTCTTGCTCATATAAAACCTATTAAAAATAAAGAATGTAAAGTTAAATCCATTTCATGGAAGTTTAGCAGAACCTGAATATGAACATACCATCTCAGAGTTGGTCACACATGGGATGATCTCAAACTTCTCTTTCATACCTTGTTCCTGTAAGACAAAAGACACAAAACTCATAAAGCCATCTCACAACCAAAACAAGACTAAAGATAAGGAAAAGACATAGTTTAAGTTGATCAAGAGTACGAGGAACTGCTCCAAAACCCATCCATGAATACTGACTCATCCCTCTCCTTGCAACAAGCTGCAAGATAACACAACAATACAACAATTCAAATCAGTTCAAAATGTATCAAACATCGCATAAAAGTAATCAACAATGCTTACCCCAATGGTCTCCAAAATGTTAACCACATCATATATACGACGACGCTCAACAGCTGCAATATGCGATGCTCATAAAAATCACACATCAAAGCTCTAAAATATGTATATCTAATGAAATCTGATATTGTTTATAATTTTCATCTAAAATAAATTGTATACGCATTAAGAAAAAAATGAATACGCATATGATTGATCTCTTCTCACTATAATTGAGATAACTAAAACACAATCGAGCAGAAAAATAGAGGGAAGAGATAACAATCACCTAGTTTCGCGGCGGCATCATCGAGGCCAATAATGTCGACGCCTTCACGATTATAAATATCCAAAAACCTGTATTAAACACACAAAAACATATATCAGGTGTAGTAAATATCAACAGAAACATGAAAAAAAGAAAAATGAAATAGAAATAGAAATCTGATCAAAATCGCAAGAGAATCGTAAGAGATAGATTGGGAGATAGAGATTGCAAACTTGGAAACGAGAAGCCCAAGGGCTTTGTCCTTGCGCCTGTAACTTATCCGACCTTGAGCTTCCATCTCTTGAGAATTAACAGTAGACATTTTGTCGGAGAAGAGAGGTATATAAGTGTCCTGGCGAAAGATAGATGTGTGTTTACATATGATCTTATTTGTGTGACCTCATATACTTTTTTCCAAGGCGCGGTCTTTTCAAATACACTTTTCCCGGTTTACTTTTATTTTATTTTTTCCTGTCAACACCGGTTTGATTTTATTGCCTTTTTATTCTTTTTTTGTCGAGGTTTAATTTCATTACCTTAAGTTGAACCTTTGAACAGATTGAGTTTTGAATAATGTTATAATTATAAAACTTTATTCTACCTTTCTAAATATTGGGTTTTGAATAGTTTTAACTTTTAATTTTCTCTAAAGATTCAGTTTTGAATGGTTTACTAAATAAGTTTTAGCACCATATTTAGGTACTCTATTCAATGAATATTAATGTGTTTGTAAAAATTTGGTGCATACATATACCTAACTAGAGAGTTTTGAGACTATGTTTTGAATCAGATCATCATAATTTTTGTAGATAAAATATTTGTTTATTTAGACATTTTTTGTTATACTCAGTAGATTATTTCCGGCGAAAAATTAATATTTGTTTATATTTAGTTAACTATAATTAATTTTTAAGAATATATTATACATAAATCTTTATTGGTTAGAATCACGTAATCATAATTTTGAAATTAAGCATACTATGTCCTTTAATGTGATTACCTAAATTGAACATTTTACTTAAAAGCTTGAATTTTACATGATTTAATATTTTACTAGATAACTTTTCGTGCTATTTGAAGATATTTCATGATCTCGGAAAAAGCTATACCGAGGCTTGTTGGCAGAAATAAGAAACAGATTCTCGCTCGATAGCTGATGCATGATCAACAAGGGTGATAGTCCAATTACGACTGTAAATTTGAACAAAACAATAATCCGACGAAAGCGTCGAGGATTTTAAAAGATGCAAATGTGAGTTTGCATGGGAGGAGGTCAGCGTAATGTGAGTTTTTGCCAATCGACATTAGAGGCAGAGTTACAAGTTTGTTGCAGAAAAATCAACTTTAAAACAGATTCACATACCCAACCCCCGGGTCTATTTTAGAGCTTTCTGTACACCCTTCAACATGTTAAATCCGAAGTTTTGATATGAAAGCAATGATTCCTCCATGCACAACCCTTCATGGTGAAAAAAAAATCTTGCCACAATCTACGGTTTATGGTGAGAGTAAACTGTCCACGGTTCATTTAAATAAATTGTATCGTACAAGACCACAATCTTAGACTCTACTGAGGTCTATCATTACAACAAATCAAACAATATACGAAGGGTTATAATTTGTAAAACTAAGGTTATGGGGAATCTAACAATCAAAAACCGAGATAGATACTAGACTCGAAACTTACTCCACAACATTGACACACAATTACCCACCAACAAACTTGGGTCTAAATGGTAAAAAAACAAAACAAAAGTAGAGCGAAATATTAGCTCATGTCCGAAAAGACAATAATACACTGACAAATGACAATTACTCGTAACCACAACAAAAAAACCAAACACGAAGAAAAGTCAATCGAATCTAAAAAGACTCGTCCAGAAATAAATATCAGAGACAAATCAGAGCAAAAACGACGTAGTTTAATTGGTTAGCTAGCAAAAGCTTCCGAGGAGGAAAAATTATGCCGTTCTCCTCCTACATCGGCAACACCCGCCGTAACTCCGGCGGAGGAGGTGAAGGTGGTTGGGGCCAATCACTCCTCCCAACAGCCTTATCGAAATCAAAACTAGCGATCAATCGAAAACCTCGAAAACGAACAGCTCTAATCAATTTCCTCTTCGGAAACTTCTTCATCATCGCTCTCGTCGTCTCACTCCTCTTCTTCCTCCTCACGCTCTTCCATTTCGGCGTACCAGGACCGATCTCCTCACACTTCCTTACCTCCAGATCCAATCGGATCGTAAAGCCAAGGAAGAATACTCATCGAAGAACAGTGAACGATTCAGTGTCAGGCGCCATCGTTGATATAACTACTAAAGATCTGTACGATAGGATTGAGTTTCTTGATGTAGATGGTGGTCCATGGAAACAAGGTTGGAGAGTGACGTATAAAGGAGATGAGTGGGAGAAAGAGAAGCTCAAAATATTCGTTGTGCCTCACTCTCATAACGATCCTGGTTGGAAACTTACGGTGGAGGAGTATTATCAGAAACAATCCAGGCATATTCTTGACACCATCGTTGAAACTTTATCCAAGGTCACCAATTTTTCCTTTTCTTGTTTTTTGCTTCGGATTTTAATTAGCTCATGAGCTTTCCGTGAGCAATCTCATTGCCTAAATTCCCTCCTGACGTCACTAAATTCTAAAAACCAACTGCTTTGTTGTTGGATTGAAACTGATTTGTTAAAGCTTGTTTTTAACAAAAAACATTGCAGTGTTTTGAAGCTAAAGTTTGATACTTTTAGTACTGGGTTTTGTAATTTTAGGATAATTATAAGTATTACAGCAATAAATTAATAGTTTGCGTTACGATGGAGTGTTTTATTAATCTTGCTCCTGGATTTAATTTGCTGGAAATGGGGAATGATTGGATTAGTTTTACACTCGTGCATATACATCTAGCTAGAATCTGATTAGTGTTGGGGGTTTGCTTTAATCTGTTTAATAGGATACGAGAAGAAAGTTTATATGGGAGGAGATGTCATATCTGGAGAGATGGTGGAGAGACGCTTCACCCGATAAACAGGAAGCTTTGACTAGCTTAGTTAAGAATGGGCAGCTAGAGATCGTTGGTGGTGGCTGGGTGATGAATGATGAGGTCTGTTTCTGACTTGTATGATTGAGAAGAATGAAATGGTTGTTTAGTTCCATGCCATTCTTATGTTGGTTGTTTTGATTGAGTGATATGTGCTAAGTTTCTTCTTAATGTTTCATGCAGGCTAATTCACATTATTTTGCCATAATTGAACAGGTTTGTCCTTCCTGCAACTCTTGACTTTCCAATTTTATGCACTTAATTTGTCTACTCCTGTTTGTTTTACAAGTTTATATTTTTACTAAAACAAAGATGATGAGAGCGATTTAGTTTGTATTCTGGCTGGTTATAGTTAGAATTACCTAATATCATCCTTTGAGCTAAAAACTAAAAAGCCTTAAAACTATCTGTTTTTGGTTGTGCATTAATAAGAACATGGAATTTTAGAGTATCGACTGGCTAGAGATTATGCAAGCTAAGTAGCTGTTTGTTGCAATTTGATTTTTCCTTTGTGGGTGAAGCATCTTTAGGAGTTAGAATTCCAGATTTCTAAGTGTAAATCATATTTTCTATTTACACTGCCTGTGTTCTTGTGTCTGATTTTATACTTGACCACTTTTTCTGCAGATCGCAGAGGGTAATATGTGGCTGAATGACACAATTGGGGTGATTCCTAAGAATTCTTGGGCCATAGATCCTTTTGGCTATTCATCAACCATGGCTTATCTCCTGCGACGTATGGGTATTGAAAACATGCTTATTCAGAGGACTCATTACGAGCTTAAGAAAGACCTTGCCCAGCATAAGAATCTGGAATATATTTGGCGTCAAAGTTGGGATGCTATGGAAACAACGGATATTTTTGTTCATATGATGCCTTTTTATTCATACGACATCCCACACACTTGTGGGCCTGAACCTGCAGTTTGCTGTCAGTTTGATTTTGCTCGCATGCGGGGATCTAAGTATGAGCTTTGTCCATGGGGAAAGCACCCAGTGGAGACCACACCAGAAAATGTGCAAGAGAGGGCATTAAAGCTTCTGGATCAATACAGGAAAAAGTCCACCCTTTATCGAACAAATACCCTTCTTATACCTCTTGGAGATGATTTTAGGTACATCAGTATTGATGAAGCCGAGGCTCAGTTCCGTAACTATCAACAGCTATTTGATCACATCAACTCTAATCCTAGTCTTCACGCAGAGGCAAACTTTGGTACTTTGGAGGATTATTTCAGAACACTTCGAGAAGAAGCTGACAGAGTAAATTATTTTCTTCCTGGTGAGGTTGGCTCTGGTCAGGTTGTTGGTTTCCCTTCTCTGTCAGGTGACTTCTTTACATATGCAGATAGGCAACAAGACTATTGGAGTGGTTATTATGTTTCAAGACCTTTTTTCAAAGCTGTTGATCGTGTGCTCGAGCATACCCTTCGTGGGGCTGAGATCATGATGTCATTTCTGCTAGGTTATTGCCATCGAGTTCAGTGTGAGAAATTTCCGACAAGTTTTGCGTATAAGTTAACTGCTGCAAGAAGAAATCTAGCCCTTTTCCAGCACCATGATGGGGTAACTGGAACTGCTAAGGATTATGTGGTACAAGATTATGGCACCCGGATGCATACTTCATTGCAAGACCTTCAGATCTTTATGGCTAAAGCAATCGAAGTTCTTCTTGGGATCCGCCACGAGAAAGAAAAATCTGATCAATCCCCATCTTTTTTCGAGGCAGAGCAAGTGAGATCTAGGTATGATGCTCAGCCGGTTCACAAACCCATTGCTGCACGTGAAGGAAATTCACACACGGTTATACTCTTCAATCCATCGGAACAGATGAGAGAGGAGATAGTGACAGTTGTTGTTAACCGTGCTGAAATCTCGGTTCTGGACTCAAACTGGACTTGTGTCCCTAGCCAAATTTCTCCTGAAATGCAGCATGACAATACCAAACTATTCACCGGCAGACATCGTCTTTACTGGAAAGCTTCCATTCCAGCTCTTGGTCTAAGAACATATTACATTGCTAACGGGAATGTTGAATGCGAGAAAGCTATACAGTCTAAACTCAAATACGCTTCTGAGTTTGACCCATTTCCTTGTCCCCCTCCATATTCCTGCTCCAAACTGGACAGCGACTTTACTGAGATCCGAAATGAACATCAGACTCTTGTGTTTGATGTTAAGAACGGATTACTTGGCAAGATAGTCCATATAAACGGATCAGAGACTGTTGTGGGAGAAGAGATAGGTATGTACACTAGTCCAGATAGTGGAGCTTACCTGTTCAAGCCAAGCGGTGAAGCTCAGCCAATTGTTAAACCTGGTGGACATCTAATCACCTCCGAGGGTCTGCTGGTTCAAGAAGTCTTCTCCTATCCTAAAACTAGATGGCAGAAATCACCCATTTCCCACAGTACTCGTCTTTACACCGGAGGTAATACACTTCAGGACCTAGCGGTTGAGATGGAATATCATGTTGAGCTTCTAGGTAATGATTTTGATGACCAGGAATTGATTGTCCGGTACAAGACTGATGTTGACAACAAGAAGATATTCTATTCAGATCTCAACGGTTTCCAAATGAGCAGGAGAGAAACTTATGATAAGATCCCTCTTCAAGGAAACTACTACCCGATGCCATCTCTTGCATTCATCCAAGGATCCAATGGTAAGAGATTCTCTGTGCACACTCGTCAATCTCTCGGTGCTGCAAGCCTTAAAGATGGTTGGCTGGAGATTATGCTAGACAGACGGTTGGCCCGTGATGATGGACGTGGTCTTGGGCAAGGTGTGATGGATAATCGCGCAATGACCGTGGTTTTTCACGTTCTTGCGGAATCCAACATTTCTCAGTCAGACCCTGTTTCCAACCCTCACCCAAGGAACCCTTCGCTTCTCTCGCACCTCATAGGTGCTCACTTAAACTATCCCATAAACACATTCATTGCCAAGAAACCTCAAGACATATCCGTGCGTGTTCCGCAATACAGTACCTTTGCTCCTTTAGGCAAACCGCTACCGTGTGACCTCCACATTGTGAATTTCAAGGTTCCTCGTCCATCCAAATACTCTCAGCTAGTGGAAGAAGACAAGCCGAGGTTTGCTCTTATTCTCAACAGAAGAGCTTGGGACTCAGCTTATTGCCATAAAGGAAGAAGAGCAAACTGCACAAGCATGGCTAATGAACCTGTGAACTTTTCCGATATGTTCAAAGATCTTGCAGCTGCAAAGGTAAAACCAACTTCTCTTAATCTCTTGCAAGAAGACATGGACATTCTCGGGTACGACGACGATCAAGAGCAGCCTCGAGATGGTTCACAGCCGGGGGAAGGACATATTTCAATCTCTCCCATGGAAATACGAGCTTACAAGCTTGATCTACGACCTCACAAGTGAAAACACACCTTAAAAGACTGACCCTTAACATTGGCTGGTATGGCCTCACAGATCTTTGACTAAGAGATTGGGCTCAGAGTTGGCTTCTTCTTGTTCAAAAATGCTGTGCCAGGAACATTAATTGTCAAACCCCAAAAGAGCGTAGAAGCTGGAGCCCTGAATGTGACCATGTAAAACTACTGTAAGACATTAGTTCAATTTTGTTTTGAGACTAGTGATATTATAACCATTTTCCCTGGGATTAATCTGCTGTATGTAATCTAAACTATATGTTATACACGTTCGATAGAACTGAACCATGTTCTAAAAATCTCCGGTTAGCTTCGATTACACCCCGCCTAGTCGTTAGGTTCACCCTCGCCGCCTCGATTAATGGCTAATCTCTCGAAAAAGTCAGTCAACTGATTACTCCCCGCCTAATCCGATTAATTTCCGCCGAATCCGATTATTTTCTGCCTAACCATCTATAATCTAATTATTTTTAAATTTTCAAGTATACAAAAATTTGTTTTTGTTATAAAAACATTTATATTGAGAGTTTGTGATGTTTATAATAAATTATGTTAACAAATATAAATAAAAATCATAAAATAAATTATTAATACTACATTTTCTTGCATTTACTATAATTTTAAAAATTATATTATTTAAAAGTTTAATTTAATAGATAAATATATTTTTAAAATATTAAAATAACATAAAACTAATCCTCGATTAATCCCCGTTTACTTTATGATTAATCCTCTAGGCATTAGACCCACCTTCACCGCCCGAGCGTATAACGAGTTTTAAAACATTGAAACTGAGATTTGATTTTCCTTTTCTGCGAATGTTTATTTCCAGCCAAACCAATCCAACTTGATTAAATACGTAAGTCACAGAAAAACAAAAATGAGAAAAGTTGCAAGTTATAGGCTTAAAGGCAAAAGGCTTATAGGCTTATAGCTAATCGTTACCTAATCGTTATGGAATGGTCATGGACTTGTGGTGATGGTTGTATCAAGTCACGTAAGTGATTTACCACTCAATTCATTAACATCATCTTCGATCTCTAATCTAAGATTAGGCCACATATTTGATTAAATATTATTTTTATTATATGCAACAGTAGGCGTGAAAAGTTCATAGCCACACATTTAAAAAAAAAAGCAAGAACTAGCATTAAGGCAGACCAATTATCTTACAACTGGAACCGTTTACAATGGCTAAATGACTAATTCCTAACTTTATTTTGCGATAAGATAATATTTAGTTTCATTTTAGTTGGAAAATACTCCTTAAATGCCTTATTTATTTATTTTTGTATTTTAAAAATACCTTCTCCTTAATTCTTTTATTTTCTTAGATAAAACATTTTAATTATAAATTTTAAATAAGGCGTGATACCAGACACAAATACCATATTTTTCCTTAAATGGGTGTTAATGTTTTTTTTAAGATGAAAACTTTTGTGAAACAAAAAGGATATCTAATAGACTAGTAACCATTATAAATTTATAATATTCAAAATGAATAAATGGTAGTATTTTAGTAAAAAAATAATAAATGATAGTTGACTGTGCGAGACCACGTAATGGATTTATTATAGATTCTTGTCAAGAAAAAGAAGATTTGTTCATAACCACAAAATCATGCTTTGATGTTTTTTTTTGATAAAAGGCATTCATACTTTGATGTTACAGAATTATATATTATCATCAAATTAATCAAGACACAGCTACTACTTATATAAAAAAAAACTATTTATCTAATTTAATAGAATGGCAATTCTGCTAACTTTAGTTTCGTGTTTATATTTAAAAATATATATACATCATAATTAATACATATTTATCATGTTTTTTTGCATAAAACTATATTACTTGCTAAACTATTATAGCATTTTACCATGTAGGTTGACTGTTACCTTAAAAATGATTGTTTTCTATGCGTACTAACTAAAAAACGTAGGTTAATCAATTAATGGTGGATAGTGTTTCACCATGTGGATCGAGAGATCAAAAACAAAAACAAAAGGAAGTGTTACGCACGTAAGCTACTCAATATGAAGTTGGTGCAAGTCGACATATTGCCACTCACTACACCTTTCTCCAAAGCCAAACTCTAAAGTTGACTTTAATTTATATTTCCTTTTGACTATTTATTATTATTTTGTTTTGCTTTCTTTCATATACAAAATAATGAAACTTAAAATCTTTTTTTATAGAAAAAGCTACAGCAACATACAATATGCGAAATTAAGTGTTTTTTTTTTCGGCATGCGAACTTAAGTTTAAGTGATACGCATTACACCTTTTTAGTGAATGATTTTAATGTATTTTTTGGAAGATATAGACACCTTTGAAGGAAAAATAATTCTCTAACGCGAAATTATTAGTCTCCTCATGCATGGCCATTTAATTTCTACTGTAACACATAATAAACTATGTGATTATATTTTCCAATGCAAACTTTTCGAAATACCCTTTTAAAAAGAGGAATACATTAGATGCAAAAGAAAAATGCTATATATGGACCAAGATTAGCTACTGCCAGAAGTGTTCTATTATTTTCACATATCTATACAAACTCCTTTATTTATTTTGCAATATTCTTTTCCCAATCTCTTTTCAAGGAAAGGAGTAAGAGACAAATTCGAAAAAGAGAGAAAACAAAATATCTGTTATCAGTTTCTACATTCAGGTTACCTACTAAAACGTCATTTTTCGTAATATATATTCTAAAAAAAACAAAGTCTAGATAAAAAGTTGACGAGGGAATTCAAGAACAAGATTTATATAGCAGAAACGTATATAGAACGAATTCTATGAAAATATATACTCTGTTTTTAAAAGGGTAGATTGATTTCTAGGAAGTAGGAACTTAAGAATAAGTAAGCTATTTTGGTCTTTTAGAAATATGATACTATGATTCTATTTTAGATTAAATATTAAAATTTGTATTCATTTGTAAATATGTAGAGAGGCGTGTGCATCGACCCAAATATGAGTACATTAATATACTTTCTCAAATAAAGCCATATTCCAAAAGCTTTATAAATATAGTTACTCACACAAGGCATAACCTTACTTCTTCTTCTTTCTCTCTATCTCCCTCAACAGACACAAACACAAGTTTAGATATATTCTCTTTGATGGCTGGAGGAGAAAAGAGAATAGCACTAAGCAAATCGTGTGCCCTTCTCATAGTGATTGCTGGGATAGAGAGATATGCATTCAAAGGTGTTGCATCAAACTTAGTGACATATCTAACTGATGAAGTGAAGATGAGCAATTCAAGAGCAGCCAAGACTGTTAACACTTGGAGTGGCTTCACTTTCATGTTGCCTCTCTTTTCTGCTCCTTTCGCCGATTTTTATTGGGACAGATTCTTCACCATCCTTGCTTCTTCTGCTCTCTACTTTGTGGTAATAAATCACTATACCAACGTTTTCTTACAATCAGCACTCAGAATCAAGAGTCGATTCAAGGATTGCTCACTTTGCTTGTTCATAACATTTCCTATTTTCTCTATATACAGTATAGGTAAAAATTAATTATAGCCTTGATTTTTACAAAACAAGAAAATTTAGTATAATATGAATTAAAGAGAGCAATTGAAATCCATTAACCGAAGGTTATAACGAGTTTTTCTGATTCAGACCCTAGAGTTTGAGTTGAAAGTAATATCTCGAATTTGTTTGTTTATGATGTGCTAATGATCATGTGACCCTCTTCTTTGCGCACTTTTATGAGGTCTATTTGCTAGAAAACTGAAACTTTTAGGAACTTATTCAAACCGTTTCTTGAGATTTCTTTTACTAAACATGTGAACATTTCAATTGATTTTTCCTAGAAAACGTTTCTCACCGACTGTTTTCGAAACTTCCTTTTTAGAGTTTGGGACGTTAATGGAGTTGAGCCCATTAATTGTTGGTAAAGTTTGGTTACATAATGTGATTTTGGGATCTTATCAGAAATAGTTAAGTCTAGTGTATAATCAACTATCTATAATAATGGAACTCGAATCATTCCTCACTAATCTTTATGGAGTATTAATTTGTATCCCCCATTACTAGATCTTACACTATTGAATACTTAGGATTAAGTAGAAGAAATTGTGAATTTAACCTTAAAACCATGTTTAGAGATATTCTATTTTTGCTAATTATGTAAGTTACTAATGTTTGGTTTTTTGTTCGTTATAAAAAAGGGACTAGTGGGATTGGCATATACGGCATTTGCTGGGTCACGTTCCACTTCTAAAACCATTTCTCTTTACTTACTCTACACTTCACTTTCCCTCGTTGCTCTCGGACTTGGCGTATTAAACCCATCTCTTCAAGCCTTTGGTGCTGACCAGCTCGACCACGACCTTGACAACGACCACGACCAGGACGACGAGCCCTCCTCAGAGAACAAAGAAGTCAAATCGAACCGCAAGAGTCAGTTTTTCCAATGGTGGTACTTTGGTGTATGTGCCGGCAGTCTTCTAGGAGTAACTGTCATGGCTTATATCCAAGATACATTTGGTTGGGTTCTCGGTTTTGCAATCCCAACCGCTTCAATGTTGTTGTTGATCTTCTTGTTCCTGTGTGGCTGTGGGGTTTATGTATATGCTGATCCTGGTCCAGACGTCAAAGCTAAACCATTTCAAAGAATCTTAGAGATTATCAAAGGAAAAGTATGGAGAAGAAGTAAGATCACTCTTGTGAATGACCACGATTTGAATGCCATGGAGCTAGAGTAAGTCATCATGCTTTCTTGACATTCAATCCATAATAAACCCGATATGATTTTTGGTTCGTTTAAAAAAAAAAAATTTAACTGAACTGAAGAATTTTATTTTCGGTATGATTGGATTTTGGTTACTGTTTGTTCAAATATAAGATAAAAAAAATTCTGTTATTTTCTTATTTGACTTGGTTTATGGATTAGTTAAACCAAATTGTACACCTCTAATTTTGCTCCTCTTATTAATATAGGCTGCAAGATCAAAAGCCTCTATGTAACTGTACCAACACTGAAGTTACTACTACTACAAAGAACTTAACTGATTATAAAATCTGCAAAACGGGTTTCGCAGGCCTCGGAACCGCCAAGTTACTGCTACGGCTTTTACCGATATGGACGATGCTTCTAATGTTTGCAGTCATATTCCAACAACCAGCGACTTTTTTCACAAAGCAAGGTATGACTATGAAAAGAAACATCGGACCAAACTTCAAAATCCCACCCGCAACGCTACAAAGCACAATCACTTTATCCATAATCCTTCTTATGCCTTTATACGACAAAGTCTTGATACCAATTGCCAAGAAAGTGTTGAAAAACAATAAAGGTATATCTGTCATGGAAAGAATGGGGATTGGGATGTTTCTATCCATCATAGCCATTGTCATCGCGGCCTTAGTAGAAGCCAGAAGGCTAAAGATAAGCAGGAAGATGAAGACTTCACCAAATGCAGATCCGTTGAGCATATTTTGGCTTCTGCCTCAATACATCTTATTAGGAATCTCGGACATTTTCACGGTTGTTGGAATGCAAGAGTTCTTCTACAGCGAGGTTCCGGTTAGAATGAGAACAATGGGATTTGCGTTGTACACTAGCGTTTTCGGTGTGGGGAGTTTTGTGAGTGCTGCGTTGATATCGATTATCGAGAGTTTCTCCAGCTCAAGAGGTAGAAAACATAACTGGTTTGCAGATGATATGTCTGAAGCTCGACTTGATAACTATTACTGGCTTTTGGCTCTCATTAGTGCTATTAGCTTTGTGTTATATATTGTTATTTGCAAGCATTTCAAGAGTAGAAGTGATGATGATGATAATCAATGTGATGAAAATGGTTAATAAACTTAAAACAGCCCTTGTTCCAAATTCAAATTGCTCTGTTTCAAAACTCTGTTATACATTTCAGAAGACCATTGTTTTCTTCAAATAATAAACTGTTATTTAATTACAGAGTAATACCCGAACATTACTAGGATTCTCCTTGATGAGGCAATGAAGGCTAAGTTTAGAAATCCACTGAGCGACCTGCAGAAACCATTCCTCAATGTGCATATAACCTGGCTAAAACTAAGGTACTGCTGTTAATATATCTTTAATACTGTGATTGCAATCAATAGCGGGAAACATTTGGTATCTCGTATGATCGTGATTGACTTTATAGTGTGGTTTCTTTAACTATCAAAGCAATGAGCTAGATCATCCGCAGTCCAAGATTTCATCATATCGACCCACTTTTGTTCTTGCTTGCAGCAGAAGCCAAGACTCCTCTTTGATATTTGATCACAGAAATGAGAATGCGGAAAATGTAAAGGAAACAAGAAATTTAACGAGTTCAGGTCTCCAATGTGGAGACCCTACATCTCGCCGGGATAATTAAATCCCGGAAAATCCACTTAAAAAGTTCATCCACACCACACTATATACAGAGATCACACCACTATATGTTAGCACTCGAAATCCCTTCTTCTTTTTGTCGCCTGTTCTTGTGTTGGAATAGAACAAGACGAATCTTGATTGACTCCACTGGTGATAGCTGTTTCCTACATCTGATATCCATAAGGATTTTTGGTCGATGTGCTGTCCCCTGGAAACACCACTTGATCTCTTGAAAGTAGTGGTTGCTCTGCTGTTGTGGTTGAGCGACTCTTTCTTTGTGGCCATCGATATCAAAGAGTCAATCTTGATGAACATACTCATTTTCTATGAATACAAGCTCTGCTTATTTCTGCTCCTTGAATCTTGACCTAATTCAGGAAGAGGTTGAATCTGTGCTTGCTGATGTTGGGTAACCTGATCATCATCATCGTCTTTGTCTTCTACTTCCAGTATATTTTCGAGCTTATCCGCATATTCCTCCATGTCTTGATCTTGAAGAGAAGGAGTCATGTCTTGAGGAATAGTCGTCGGTGGCTGTTGTCCAGGTACCGTACGTTTGGGTGTATTTTCAGCTCGACGAGTCCTCGTAACAAAGTAGAACCACTTCTTCTTCTTGAACTGACTATTGTTGACGTGCGGAAGAAGCCACGGCTCATCTTCGTATTATGAATTCGCTTTTGCATGTAGGTATTCTGTTGCGTAGATAGTAATCCACCAACTTCATGTCCTCTGCAAAGAACTTGAGGTCGCTCGGATCTGCCATTCTGAATCAATCTGTGAAACGTTACTAAGAAGTAAAAACTAGGTATCTGCAAGAATTTGATGTTTGTCAATTATCGTTGTTGCCTCTCCCTCTCGATCTGCCAAACGTTGATTAGAATTTAGAAGCAAAAGCTGGGATATGTCAATTATCGTGTTGCCGCTTTAGGGGTAATACACATGCCTTTATAATACTATAGTCTATGAGGCTTCATTGGGTTTCTGGGCCTAAATCCTTGTCTTGTTATTTTAAAAGTGACTATATCCTCTTTCAAAAGGTCCTTTTCGTTTATCATATACATATTAATTAATGAACGAATTGTTTTATTACTAAAGGGATAGTACATTAATCAAATACCACAAGAAAAAGAAAAAAAAATAATTAGGGTTTCATAAAGAAAGAGCAAACATATGACGAGACGGGAAGGCATAGTAGAAGAAGGACAAAGATGGAGAAAGAGAGGAATCCACAAGAAACTTAAGCAACAAACTCTGCCTCATCAATTCCTCATGACATACTGGTCGAGATCTTCTTGAGATTGTCTGCCAAGTCCGTAGCAAGATTCGTTAACTTATCAAAGTTATACTCAGCAATCATCCGTAGCCGATATTTCATCAGATGGTTCTTGTTTCGATCTTCGAATAAGAAACAGCATCACCTTTTTCCTTTGTGCAATATATAAAAGAAAAATGATGCGAGAATTGGTTCTTCTTCTCCTCATCAGTAAAAGAATCATCACCATCGTCAACAGTTTTTCTATCTCATATTGCTTGCCTCGTTCCCAGACCTTCGATTCAATCGACCTGATTACGTACGTGGGTTGTTGAGTTTTGTATACGGTGAAGAACAAATCATAAGTAATCCAAGCACCGGCAAAAGCATAACCTTACCTTTAATAACTTTTATTTGCAGCGAAATTTCATAGAAACTAGTATTTTTCGAATGTAACTAAACAATAACAATCACTCATCTGAGTCAAAAGGAATCATTAACTTGAAATGTAAATAAATTAATAACTTCATTCCAGTATTGGCTGACCATAACTCTCATATTTCCCAGTGTTCATGTATTCGGTGAAATGTGAAGATGGAAGATTAAGGCCTTTGAACTCTTTCCACCACCTCATGAAACTGCTATACTCCAAGAAAATCTCCGGCGAAACCTCTCGTTTTTGGATCAGCCCCCACACGTACTTCTCAAACACCAAGAGTTCTTTGGTCAGTTCCTCTCTCCTCACCATGTTTTTTTCCAGCAAACTGATTACAATCAGTGATTCTTCAACTTTAGCCCAGAAACAAGAATCAAACGTTAGAAGATCTTTCAAATCTCTCTTCTTGCATCTTTCCTTCTCTATCGATTCCATTCCAAACAATTTCTCGAGCATCTCATAATGGCCAGACCTCGAGGTTCTATACTCTTTCCCACCGTCTGAATAATATTCAGCAATATCGAGCGGTTCAACCATCCGCCTGTAATTGTTACCGGAGAATAGATACCGTCTCTTAAGGATTGATATATCGCTCTGAGGCTTCTTCTCTACTCCTTTAACCACCAATTTCCAGTAATCATTTAGCTGTAATTTGTCATTCTTAATTTTGACATCGAGCTCTGAAGAGGGATTCGCGATTTGGGTCTTGAACCGATCGTAGTAACCGATCTTGGCCTGTCTGCATTTCTTTTTGTACCACTCCATATACGTCATTGATATCTTCATGTCTTTTAATTTCTTATCCATATCAAAAACATACAGCTTCTTATTCTTTTCACGTTTCTCCATTCCATTGATAACATCTTGAGGGATCAAATTTGAATCCGTCATAGACATCATCGTTCGGTCCAGACGATGTAGAACCTCACCGAAGTTTACTACAACATCCTCATCAACACCGTTTAGCAACTCAGTGACCGCCTCCGGGTCCTCGATTGATATACATTCGGAGTCAAAACAGATCAAGAACGTTCCAAAAGGCTTGAAGATATCCGCATTAATGCGAGTTTTTGCAGCATCAGCCACGTGAAGGAAACATGAATTCCTCACTGAATTCTCTAGAATCTGTTGAAGAGAAGCGTCTCCGATCAAAGGGGAGCCAAATGTGATGCACAAGGGGCGTTTTAGTTTTGGATCGATAGTTTCTAGAAGCCATAGCGTAAAGAGAGATGCGATGGATCCTCCTAAACCAGCTCCGGTTATGATCACCGGTTTCTTAGACTTAAGCGATTCAAGCAACTACAAGACACATATAACTTTTTCAGATTTGTCTTGGAATTTTTACAACTAATGGTAACGTTTCTTATAGTTGTTGACTTTAAACTGTATACAATTCTAAAGATGTGAGTTACAGACAGAAACCCAAACTAGATTTTTAAAAAAAATTGAACAGAGTTTGAAGAGCTATTAAGAAGACATAAATGTTTATGTAGACACACTAACTTCCAAGATTCTGGATTTGTCTGAAATTGGAAGACAACAATGTTTAAGCAAACACTTAACTACCAAGATGCTGATGTTGTCTTGATCTTAGCTACTCCGAAAACAAGAAAATTCTAAACAAACTCTCAAGAGAGCATATAAAGCTAATGAGTGAAATTAAATTACCTTTGATTTGAGGTCTGTGAGCCTTCCATATGCAGAGTCAAAAATACTAAAAGCAGATGCGTGAAAAGAGAATGAGGTAATCTTCTCAGAGAAGAGGAAGGGAAACGGATTTTTAGTTTCTGACTCAAGAAGAGTAAAAGCAGAGTTATCTCTGTATTTTGATTTTGCGTCAAAAACCACAAGTGTGTATTTCCCTTCGGTGGTATAGATCTTGATTCCTAAAAATGAATCTTGATTCGGACGTGATTCATGTAACTCACAGATCTTACTCCATGAGTTATCTAAGAGACCGGAGCTCAACACAAGCATCCCAAGCGCTAAACTCTTTCTGGAAACAGGAAAACCTCAAATTTAGTCAAACCTTCAAAGAACAAGATTTTCAAGAATTGACAAAGAAAAAAGACTTTCAAGAATTATTGTGCAACCGACGAATCAAAAAAAAAAAAAAAACAGAGTAATCGTAATACTTACAGTGAAGAATCCTCCATGGAGTTAGCTGGAACAGATCTGCGGAGAAGACAATTGAGAGGGACAAATTATTGGTCGAGTGTAAGACTAAAAAACTTGTATTCTGAAAATGGAACTAGTAAATGCGTGAAAATGAGAGTCAATTCAATATGACAATGACTTAATTCATAAGCTAGTAAATAAAATGTACATCAAAGTCAAATAAAGAGTTAAATGTCTCTTTCTTTCTCTCTTTTTCACGAAGAAAAGGCGAAGAGTTCAGCATACGATCGATTAATATTATAATAACTGGCACAATTGTGAATACAAAACTAACACACTTGCATCATATTGAAAACATAGCGTCACAATGTGCACAGAAGAATGACGTAGAGAAAAATCGATATCATTTTCTCGCTCTTAAGACTTTTCCGAATGATCCTCAAAACATATTAGCCCAACTAAAGCCCGAACAGATGCACAATATAGGCTCAAATAAGACCTGTAACTTTAGAATTACTGATAGCAGAACGCATTCATCTTCTGGTTAAGCTTGTCATGTCCTCCATTTTTGTTTCATATTTTAATTTTTACCGTTACAAGGTTTTAAAAAAAATTAAAAGAAAAACGGCTTTTTACATTCCGCAAACACACCTCTAACTCAAAATTACTAAAACAAACATAATCGCATTACAAACATATCACACCAAAAAAAAAATGAAAACATATAAACTATGTAACCAAAAACAGAAAGAAACATATAGAGTTGTAAACTCCGCATTGAATTAATGATTTCCTTTAACATAGACGACCATCGTCATAAAGGTTGAAAGACACTTGGATTTGCCACCATATTTCTTCGTGTTGACGTAACAAGATCCACACTTCTCCTTGTTACCGTACGTGCCAGGAGCATGTGACACACGCTCTCATACATGATTTTTCCTCGAAAGTTGACTACACCTCATAGGCTCATATATCGTAAAAAAATTTACTCCAATGATACATCTATACAGTCGATATATCATATTTATTTTTAAGGAAAACTATCTATCTGGGTTCTTTTTAAGGAAAAATATTAGTATTTATCTATCTGGGTTCTTACGAGAGGTGGTTTACGCGTATTGGAATTCTACAAGCCCAAATCAACTTGATTTGTGTTTGTGCTCCTTTCTATAAAAAGAATTCATAATAATTAGTGATTTATTTAACTTATATATATATATATTAAATTTGTTTAATTTTTCGATATATCCCAACAAACCGGTGGGGTCGTAGGTGGTTTAACGGGTGGTATCGTGGATAGTTTAACTTAGGGTGGTTTGACACCTAACTGGCGCGTGGCGCGTGAATTCTGATTGGAGATTGTTTTAACCCTTTTCCTTTTTCTTTTGTTCCAACTTAAAAGGAAATTTTGATTAGGGATAAGATAACTGATAAGTTGACCTTCTTGCAATAAAGTGTGACATATTCAATAACTAAAGCTCATTAAATCCCACTATAATTCCAGTTAAAGTTTTCTTAGTTGAACGTATTATAATTAGAAACAGCAAATATAAACATCATCAAATCACTTTTACAAGTTACACAGATTAATAATTTTTTAATTTATTTCGCTTTTCTGACACTCACATTGACATATCAACAAAATTCTACTTTTTTTTATTTCGCGTTGGTAACGAAATTCATAGAAACTAGTATTTTTCGAATGTAGATAAAACAATAACAATCACTCATCTGAATCAAAAGGCATATTATTAACTTGAAATGTAAATTAATGAATAGCTTCATTCCTTTATTGGCTGACCATAACTCTCATACCCCCTAGTGATCATGTACTTAGTGAAATCTGAAGGTGGAGAAAATCTCCGGCGATACCGCCTCATGAAACTGCTATTCTCCAAGAAAATCTCCGGCGATACCTCACGTTCTTGGATCAGCCCCCACACATATTCCTCAAACATCAAGAGTTTTCCGGTCAATGCCTCTTTTTCGTCGTCTCCCATCCCAACTGATGTTTTCAGCAAATTGCTTAATATCAATGATTCTTCAACTTCAGCCCAAAAACAAGAATCAAACGTTAAAAGAACACTCAAATCTTCGTTTTCGCGTCTTTTGGGTTTCAACTTTGCCGCTTTAAACCATTTCTCGAGCATAACATAGTGGTGAGACCTTTCCCTTGATCGGTACTCTTTCCCACCATTGAAATAGTATTCAGCAATGTTGAGCGGTTCGACCATCCGCCTGTAATTGTACCCAGAGAATAGAAACCGTCTCGTGAGGATTGATGTATCACTCTGAGGCTTATTCTCTACTTCTTCAACCACTGCTTCCCAGTAACGGTTTAGCTTTATTTTGTGATACTCAATTTTGATATCCAACTCTGTGTTTGGAGACAATCTTTGGGTCTTGAATCGATCATAGTAACAGATCTTGAACTTCTTGCATTCCTTTTTGTACCACTCCATATACACCATCGATATCTTGATATCGATAAGTTGTTGCTTAAACTTATCATGACGCTGCTTCTTCGTCTCTGCACGTTCCTCCATTCTATCGATAACATCATCAATCATCAGTCTTGAATCAACCATTACGGATGAGTCAAAATGCCCTAAAATTTCACCGTAGTCTTTCCAGTCTTCATCAACACCGACTAGCAACTCCATGACCGCCTCAGGGTCCTCGATACAGATACATTCGGAATCAAAACAGATCAAGTACGTTCCAAAAGGCTTAAAGTCAACCGCATTGATGTGAGTTGCATCATCAGCAACGTGAAGGAAACATGAATTCCTCACTGAATTCTCAAGAACCTGTTGTAGAGAAGCATCTCCAATCAAAGGGGAGCCAAATGTGATGCACAATGGGAGTTTTAGTTTTGGGTCTATATTTTTTAGAAGCATTAGCGTAAAGAGAGATGCGACAGATCCACCTAAACCAGCTCCAGTGATGATCAGCGGTTTCACAGACTTACGCAACTGCAAGATACAATATAACTTTCAAGATTCTGAATTTTGCAATTTAGGATAACTTGTAAAGACGTGTGAATTACAGAGAGAAACCTAAACTAGATTAAACTAATTTTTGAACAGAGTATGAAAAGCTTTTGACTGAAACTGCAAGACAGTTATATTTAAGCAGAGAGTTAACTATCAAGATTCTTAATTTTTTTCTTCACCTCAGATACTGTTTTCATTAATAAGTTGTTGACTCTTAAACCAGAAAAATCTAAAGATATTCTGAAAAGAGTATAAAAAAGCTACTGAAATAAATTATTACCTCTTCGAGCTGAGGGAGTTTTGTATCACAGGCAGAATCAAAAAGCTGAAAGGCAGGTGTGTGAAGAGAGAACGAGAAGGTTTTCTCGGAGCAGAGGAAATGAAACCGATTCTGATCTGATGACCGGCCAGAAAGAGGAGTAGGAGGAGAGCTTTCTCTGCATATTGGTCGGGCGACAAAAACTACAATTGTGTATTTCGTTTCTTCGTAAGTCTTGATTTCAAGACCCAAATCTTGATTCGGAGGTGATTCAGAGATCTTCCTCCATGAGATGTCTAAGAGACCGGAGCTCAACAGAAGCTTCCCAAGCGCAAACCCTTTTCTAGAACCGCGAGTTTAGTCAGTGTCCGAAGAACAAGATTATTCAAGAAAACTTTTTATAATAATAATAAAAAAAAAGATTTTCAAGAAATTATTGAGCACAAGAAAAAAGGTTAAGCAATGGACCAATCAAAAGAAAGAGAAGAAGGGAGGTTAGTCGTAAGTAATACTTACAGTGCACAAGGAGAATCCATGGCGTAAGCTGGTACAGATCTGTGGAGGAAACAACAAAATTTATCGATCGAAATCAGACTGAAACTTATATTCTGAAATTAAGACGGATTCATGTCTGAATAAATACATAAAAGAACAGTGATTTAAAGTCAAATAAATAAATTATAATTCACTCTTTTCCTTGAATAATCGTAAAAAGCAAATTGTATGGCATATCAATGATCACATATGTTCCTTTATCTGTCTTAGTGTGGTGACCCACCTCCGTCCGTGACTTGAGGCTGCAATTATTTCTAGTTCTTCGTTTTCATGTCGACTTTTATTACCGCTGCAACTATTCACAGTAGTTTAAAAATAAAAAAAATATTTAGAAATTAATTTTTAATTGATAAATAAATATGCACAATTAGTCAATTACATTTCATAATACTTAGTTTGATTTATTTTAGTTTAGTTTTGCTTTGTTTTATTTTATTTAGATATGCGGTTTCAATTGTGTTTGTTTTGATGTCGTGCGATAAGTTGTAGATTGCATGATTTGAATTTAAATCGTAATAAATTTAACGATTAAGAATTTGAGAAATGTATCGCAAAACCTTACAATACCTAAACAAATAATAAATTCGTGGCGAGTTGCAAACAACAAATAAACGAAAAGTCCCTTAAATTAGATAGCAAGTGTGGATACAAAAAACACGCTTGCATTTAAAAACAAAAGCAATAGAAAAGAAGAAAAAATACCCACGTCTTCTTGCTCAACACACATCATCTCAAATAAAATCTACAATAAGGCCATTGACCCCATTTATAATATTACTGCTTCTTTCATCTTCTGTAAGCCTAACCTTCTATTCATTTGACACATCAGTGGTTGAAAATAAGTTTATCTAGTAATTTTCGATTAATATTTTATCCTTTACGATCGTAAGGTACTAATAATCTAAAACTTGTTGAGATTGAAGTAAACTCAGAGTATCTATCAGTTTAGACGATTTTCTAAGGCAGTTAGTTTTTTGGGTTATGTATATGCTTTCCTAAATTCATTGATCCTTAAGTTTCTTAGGGTTTTCATTTCTTTGTAGGAATCGATTTATGTTTGAGTATACATATGCTGATATGCACTAGCTATTTATTCTGTGTTTTGTATCGTAAAAAGTTTATGGGGTTTCTTTTCTTTATCTCCTTGAAATGTTTCCTTGATCAAAAGCAGACTGAAACTTATATACTGGAAAATGAGACAAGTACATGCCTCAAAACGAGACAAGTACATGTCTCAAAACGTAGTCCATTTAACAATACTTCTATTCTTTTTTTTCTTGGTCAAAACACTTCTATGCTTGAAAACGGTAGCCCATTTGATATTACTTCTCTTCATAATGAATAAATTAAACAGTATTTTAGAAGTCAACTAAATAGTTACTCCTATCTCTCTCTTTCTTTTCCCCAAAGAATCGCAGCAAGCGAAGACATGTTCAGCATAAGATTTCGTTATCTAGTTGACGCGAGAATGAAAACAAAACACACTTCCATTTGAAAATACAAAATAGTATGATAAGCTGACATGTATTTGGTTAAGCCCTGAATAGGTCTTCTTGCTCTGAATATCTTCCCGAAACGAAGATATGTTCACCATAAGATCACACTACTTGCTCTTTAAGACCTTAGCTCCCGAATCATCACTCAAAACATATCGGCTCAAATAAGCCCGAACTTCTGAAAATTGGCGCAACTATGGCCCAAATAAGATCTGCAATTACAGAATTGACCCAACTATTAAGTTACTGCTAGAAGAACGCATTCCTCTTCTCCTGCATAAAGCTGGTCATATTCTCCAATCTTTGTTGTTTCTTCTATCAAATTTAATTTTTAGTTTCATTCCAAAATTTGATGTTTCTTCTGTCATTATTTAGTTATAGTTTCATATTACCGAGACATAAGTTAATGGGCCGTAGAATTGCCTATGACAATAAAAATAAGCTAATCTTTTGGGATACTATATTATATAATTAATTTTACCAAAAAATGTTTTAATATATATTTTCCAAAAACTTTATTTTGATCCCTATTTTATTCGTACAAAGCAAATCCAGAAAATCCTTAGTTCATAAAAAAAAAATTATTTTATATATTCTACATTCCGCGAACACACATCCAAATCATTACAAACTTATAAAAGCCCCATTGATTTAAGTATTTTCTTTAACATCGACGACCACCGTCATAAAGGTTTAAGGACACTTGGGTTTGCCGCCATATGTCTTCATGTTGACATAACAAGATCCACACTTCTCCTTGTTACCGTACGTGCCAGGGGGTACACACTTGCAGCGGTAGCAGCACGTGACGCACGCTCTCATACATCGGTTTTTCCTTGAATGTTTGCTACATCTCGTCCCACATAAAGACGCGCAATCTATACCATCCAAAATTTTAGTCCAATAACCAACCATCTATAATCATTACTGTTTCTTAAAGAAAATATTTATTACCTATCCGGGTTCTTACGGGAGGTGGTGCCTGAGGTTTCACAGCTGGTGTCGGTGGTTTAACCGGTGGTGTCGTGGGTGGTTTAACCGGTGGCGTTGGGGGTTTGTACGGAGGTGGTTGGACTGGTGTTATCGTGGGTGGCATTGGCGGTTTGTACGTAGGCGGTTGGACCAGCGGTGGTTTAACCGATGGCGTCGGAGGTTTGTACGTAGGTGGTTTAACCGGTGATGTTGTGGGTGGTTTAACCGGTGGCGTTGGCGGTTTGTACGTTGGTGGTTGGACCGGCGATGGTTTAACCGATGGCGTCGGAGGTTTGTACGTAGGTGGTGTAACCGGTGATGTCATGGGTGGTTTAACAGGTGGCATTGGCGGTTTGTACGTTGGCGGCTGGACCGGTGGTGTTGTGGGCTGTTTAACCGGGGGAGTTGGCGGTTTGTACGTTGGTGGTTGGACCGGTGGTGTTATGGGCGGTTTGACCGGGGGAGTTGGATATGATTTAACCGGTGGTTTCGTTGGTGTAACCGGAGGTGTTATAATGGGTGGTTTAATCGGAGTAGTTGGCGGCGTGGGTGGATTGTACAGTGGCGTCGGCTGTTTGACTGCCGGAGACGGCGGTGGGTATTGAGGGACTGGCGTCGGTAAATAACCCTATAAATCGTATTAAACATTAAAAAAACACTATGAATTACAAAAATTATTTTTTGTCTAATATTAGGGAAGACAAATAAAAACGCATATTTAAATAGTTAAACCGAAAATTAGAAACATACTAATACCTTGGATTCTTCATTTGAAGCAGCAAGAACGACCTGCTAGGTGATTAGCAAATTATATAGTTTAGTTCAAATTTGAAAAAAATGTAACGCGCGTAACTCTCTATTATTTTAGAGTAACACGAAGACTATAAATTTTTGTAAGAAGATAATATTAACTTACATGGGTAATGACATTAAGAAAGATGAAGACAGAAAGAAGCGAGAAAGCCATTTTTGTCGGAGATAAGAAAGTGGTGAAGTCAGACGAAGAAGACCGATGGCCTTTAGTGCTATAAATAGAGGTTTCTTTTTTAAACCCAAAAATAAAATAAAAACTAGTACTAATTAAAAGGTATCATATTATCCATAAATAAATAATAAATAGTAATTTAAATGCATTATATGCATGCCAGCTCTTGAACTTTCACTGCATCGTAATGTCTCAGAGCTCGAGGAACAAAGTAGTAACAGATTCCCAAAAAACATAAAAAAATACCACTTTATTCGTACATCAACTTGGATCAGTAAGAAAATAAGTTAATTAACTTTAACTCTATGAATTATATAGGGGGATATATTTGAGTAGCCCGAGACAATAGTGGATGACAACAGACATAAAAAATTTACATGATGAATTTTATAAATAGCATTCGATTTGCCCATAAGGCTGTCTCTTATACATTTCATAGAAGGAGGCCCTTCGCTTCGATTATTGCACCAGTGAGAAAACGTTTGTCGTTTATCGAGCTTTTTTTAACATGGGATGGCCTACGAAATTACCATATTTTGAAATATCTTTTTATATTTTCTTACAAAAATCTAGTCTTACGGATGAATGTTTGTTTCTACTTAATTTAGTTTCTGGTACCAAAACAGATTCCACCTTATAATAATTTCATTATTTTACGAGGAAGAAACAGATGTTTGTTATCATATCCGTTTCATATAAATAAAGTATATATGTTCAGCCATTGATAAGAGTTTTTTAAAATATGTATAGATTATAGTAAATTATTATCATTAGTCTTATACTCTTATAAAAAACCTGATACCAAATTTAATTAATACCACATTATGTTAACAATGAGAAAATCGTTGATAAATTTCTAGTAACTATGTTATATTCTTTTTAAAAAATGTTCAGATCTAGTGTAACATGTACTGAGCAATCTGATTTAATCCAATTTAAGGCGTCAGATATTTTGGTCAATAATACCCAATTGAAAAAAAAAAGTAAAGAAATGTGAAACAATTTCATATATAAGTACAACAAAGCATGAGCTGTGATTCACCATGTACTTCACAGTTTCACATCGTACATAGACAGATAAAACATATCGACAATCGTATATTCACACAACCACATGCATCGTACAAAGAATGGAACCCAAAAGTCCCAACCTCCACGCTTTGTGGGTACCCATTTGACCCAATATTAATTAACAATTTAATACTGTATTTTTATATTTCTCTTTTTTATTTCAGGTTTTTAAACATTAATTCCCAATTTTTGTAGTTTACCAAATGTTGTTATCTTGCAAGGAACAAATGAAAGAAAAGTATCTCTAAAAATTGAACATAATAATGTGTTTCTTTAATCACAAAAATGGTGGAAAAAGATTATTTAATTAGACAAGAACCTCATCTTCATCTTCAAAGCTCAGATTTAAAGTCTGTAGCTTAAATCCAGCTCCTTGTATAGTCTCCACCAAGCTTGACGCCACTCCTGTTGCTTGTACCGTTGTTTGCTTTGAAAGCTTCACACACACACATTGAACATAACATAAAACTAAATTCAATCGTCTGATTCAAAGCATCAAACATATGAATGTTGTTATTAGTTTAATCCAGCTGTAACAGTACTATTCCTATACAGCCCTTGACTTTTCAAGGTTCAGGCTCCATCCCTCTTGGTTATGAGGCTCTTATCTATCCGCGGTTAACCGCCAAAATGTATAACAATATGAATACATGGCCAGCCACAATATCTCTAATCACATTTTCAAAACCTGCCCTTAACTATATACAACCTCTACATATGTATACGTGTGTGAGCATGTCTCAAGAGAATGTTGGATGTAAACATACCTCAACTACGGCAACACCTTCAGAAACCTGAACCTTTAAATTGGAAACTCCATCTATTTCCTGATAGAACAAACAAGATTGGCTATTGGTTTTTAACAGTTTTTGAAAACTACAAGGAAGATCTAAATCGTGTTAAGAGTAAATTGAGCACCGAAACTTAAGAGAACACAACTAACGAGTTTAAACTGAACCTAAACATGTAACCAAAAAGGGTTTATGATCCAAGAAACTGAAAAGAAACAGATGCATTCAAAAGGATTTTCACCAAGATCCATACAGATTTGCTAATTCAAGGGTAGAGAATTCAAAGCAAAGAATTACCTGTAAGGCCCTTGTCACATTAGGAATAGCTGCTTCGTTCAAAGTTCCATCAGCCTTCAAAATCCAACAACAATCAGACTCAATTTGAGACCACGCATAGAAATTGCAACAAAGTACTGCTCATGGGATCTTTATAACAGTTCAAATACCATTTTGCAATGCCCAATTCTAAGACCTGATATAACCATGATCCAATTCAACTAGTCTACTGTATCTAATACCAATTCGTAAATGGGTAATGAGGATGATAACTCAAAGAAAGTCATTAGACCAAACTAATCAAAAAGAGTGAGAGTGTAGAACCTGAAAAAACATGGTGAGCATGTCTGAAGGAGAGACAGAGACAGAGACAGTCTCTTGCTGTTGGTCCTCTGCGACTGCAACACCTTCTCCTCCTTCTCCAACAGCAGAAAGCTTCCTCAACCTAACTTGATTCTGCTTCATAACCCCACCAAAACTGCAAATTCTGCTATTTCTGACGGGTCTGGTCCGAAAGCTGAGGTTTTTCGACAAAGGGATACAATTGGTAGAAGAAAGACTAGGGTTTTTAGTTTTGCAGAAGGAATGAAAGGTAGAAGAAGCTGCAATCGACGCCATTTTCGCTACAACTCAATCTTCACTCGATAAGGTTGTGAGTAAAAAGAGATGAGTTTTGCTTTTCTTCTCTTCTCACATTATCCACTCGGAGCATACTGGTACAAAGACATAAATACCCTTGAGAAGTTGGATTTCTGCCAATTATTTATGTTTCTCGTAAAGGTGCTTTAAATCAATAAGGAGAGATTAATAATTCTTAACCACCCAAGAAAAGAATAATTTAGCTAACACAATAAGGCTTCCTCAACCCATGGCGATTCTTCTTCATAAAGCCAGCAAAACTGCAAACTCTTCTATTTCCAATGAGTCTGGTCCAAAAGTATTGAGGTTTTTCCGACAAAGAGAGAAAATGGGTAAGGGAAGATTAGGAGTCTCGGTTCTGCGAAGAAGATAGTTCATTATGTTTTACTTCAACATTGATCAAAGAGATTTCATTCAACATACACACAGAAATTACCTCAAATTTGTGAAAAAATATTGATCAAATAAATAATTTCACTTGAAGAGAAAAGAATTACAAAAATGAAGAAGATGCGTAAAAAGAATGTCTTTGCAAAGAAAAATAAAATCCAATCTTTCCTCTAATGTCACCCATAACATAAGTGCGGCGCACGTAAGACGCCAGCCCACGAGAAAAAAAAGAAGAAGAGAAGCGCGTGGAATTTCACTTAAACAGCGACGGCGCGTTGTTATCGAAATCGAAATCAATGGAGCATTTCGTGGAAACCGGAAGAGAAGGAGCGGTGAACCTCTTTGAGTAATCACGATAAGGAAACTCATCCTCGAAATGACCAGTCTGTTTACCGTCGTCAAAATTCAACGAGTAACTCCATGAATCGTACCGGAAGCTAACCTGGTCCGACCGATTAACACCGCTGTCCCCGGAACCGCAGCAGTGATTGCGAGCAAATCTTCGGATGAAAGTTTTCCACTTGGGCCCAGCCACGAGCTCAGACCATTCCCTCGTCTTCCTCCACCCTGAGACCCACCATCGGTCATCAGGCTCCAGTTTATCAACGGTTCTGATTCGTTGCCACCACACAGATCCACCATGGCCAGACGGCTGAGGTGATCCAAAACAAGGGATGGTAAAACAACAACCTCGCTTCGCGAACATTGCTTCGTGCATATCATCGGTGGAGTCCATTTCAGAGATCGGAAAAGATTGAAGCCCCATTAACAATTTTCTGGAAATTTCTCGTTGCGACAATGAAATTAAGAGAGAGGGAGAGAGACGAATACAGAGTTAAATTGGATTCTTCGAACCTTCCTCCCTTCCTCTCTGCTTCTCTGCAGCCCTAACCCTAATTTTCTTTCTTGCAAGAAATATTCCTTTCTTTCTCCCTCTCTCTTTCTTACTCCAATGCGCGCGTTTCTTAAGGGCAAATAAATGGCAACTAAAACAAGAGCTGGCATTGCGTAACGGCCAAACCGGTTTTTGAAGAATCTTCCCCTAACCGCTCATCGGTTTTCTAATATAAACCCAAATTGAAGCGATACATTTTTTTTATTGTTAGATGGTTCTTCACTTAAGTCTCACACTCAAATCTTATCTTCTGGCATTCTTCTCATTGAAGTGTATCCGTTTAACTTTTCTAACGTTAACTTATACTATGATTTAAAACTTATAAGTATCCTTCAGATATATACATTAAAGTAAGAAACTTAAGGTTAATAAAACATCAAGTAGTATTTTATGAAAATTTGACTCTGTGTAATCAGTAAACATGAGAAGTATATCCCATATAGTTTATTCTAGGCCTTAGGTTTCGCTGATCGTTCTTGGCTTCGTTGAAATCAACGGCCTTGATCACCATGGCTTCTCGCCGACCGTCCTGCTCCTGAACTGCCCCAAACACTATCTCGTTCGTCTCTCGGCTATCCTCGAATGAAGCCGTATCATTCACGTTTCGTTTCTGTTGGGTTTGGTATTGGTCATAGTCTTGGTAATAAGACCTGTTTTGGTTGGTTCCTTGTGCTCTAAGGTAAGTCTTATCTGGATTTGTACCTGATCTCGGGTCTAAAGCCGGCGGTCCATCTTCTTCTGGTATAGCAAAGCTCTCTTGTACTGGCCACTGGTTCGGTTCTTGCTGATGGTGATACTGGAAGTTTGGGGGAATTACATTTCTAGAACCAGACATCATCTCGGAAACCGAAGAACCTGTTTTCACCACTAGCTTTCCAAGCGAACCGAGAAATCCTTCTTCTTTTTCCGGTTCATGTTGAGGCGGGATTAAGGGAGGTCGAACCTGTCTTGGATAACGTTGATGAGGAGCCATTGTCATGTTCGGTTTTGCTGCATACCTCTTATTATCCTGACATTAAAAAAAAAACAGAACAATGATGCTAATATGTTTTCTATACCGATTTAGTTTCCAAATTCCAAGTTCACTCCATGATTCAAACCAAACCAAACCAATTCACTCACATTACGAGACGAAGAGAACAACGATCGTACTCTACGTACTAATAACGCTAACATATATCCAAAGAATCCAGCAGCAACCAGCAATGAGGTTCCTGCTAAGATACAAACAGAAACAGCATCGTTCTCAAGCAAAGTACAACATCAAAACGGCAATGTAAAAAGTCGTTTGCTCAGAAGGTTACCAAGATGGAGATCTGAGTCGGGTTCGTGATGAGAACAGTCGTGATCATGAAGCTGAATCTCTCTAATCATTTGATTTCCTCGATCAATGACTAAAAGAGAGCAGCTTGAAGAGACGTAGATCAAATCAAAGTCATCGGAGAATCTCATTGATTCCTCTTTAGATCCGCTGCTCCATCTTCCACCGGCAGCAATGGTTGAGACTCCTGAAAATAAATAAACCATAAGAGCTCTGATATAGCGTTTTCCAAATAAACGCTATATATTAGTTACCGTCGTCGCTGATCTTGCGTATGGCCATATTGTTAGTATCGGCGACGTATATGTTTCCACTATCGTCGATGGCTAATCCTCGAGGTCGATTCATTCTCGCTTCTTTGAGCTTTCCATCGACGTGACCTGTGTAGCCTTCTTGTGAACCAGAGACTAGCTTTGCTTTGCCATCTTCAATAGATTCAAAAATCATATATGAACAAAAGTTTGGCGCTTTTTATGCGTCAAACGATTGATAACTTGATGAACAAGAAACAACAGAAAGAATAAACCTGAAGAGGAGAGAAAAGAACAGAACAGAACAGAACAGAACAGAACATGGATAAAAGCAATGAGTCGTGTCGTTGATTAAAGTGCTAAAGTTTTAATCTCTAAAATGCTTTCGCTGTCAAAGAAAGAAACTTTGGGAATCTAAAGTGACGAAGCTCACTTTTTTACTGAACTTATAAAAAAAAAAGCAAAAGAAAACGAGTCCCCATCTGGAAGCAAAGCACAATTGAACAGACATGATCAACATTTTGGTGGGTCATATTTAGGGTAGAAACATATGAATATCCCAAAAAGAAAGAAAAAAATCATTAATGTCTAATTGACTGTATCCAGCGAAATCAATCTTAAGATTTTTTTTCCATCGAGTCCATTTAAGATAGATATTGAAGTCGAGAGAAGAAAAAAAGAAAGAACATGAACTTACATCTAGAAAGAGACATGGAGATTTTATGGATGTTACTGTTCTCAGAATCCAAGACAATAAGCTCTCCTCCATTAGGGGAAACTTCAATTGCATAGGGCTCAATCCCAAGCTTGCTTCCATCAAACACTGTCTCTATGTTATATCCACTTTCATATTTCACCATCGAACGGCTAGATATACCTGTCACATTATCTCGGTTTAAGTTTTATTTTTATAAAGATTGAAACTCTTGACATAAAGATTATAAGAAAAACTACAACTTTGATACCAGATTTTGTGGTTGTTGTTGTGGTTGTGAATGTTTGAAGAGACCACAACCATTTCCAGAGCATTGATGCTACATTTGTCACAAGTCCACTTACAATCTCTGTTTCCCAAAAACAAAGAAAACATTTCAGACACTTATTACAGCGAAAAAATGAAACTGTTTTTTTATAAAGAAAATCAATTAAGGGTAATGAAGAACTCACTAACAGGAGGAGGTTTAGCTGAAACTGAGGATAACCCACAAATGAAAATTAGAGTCAAAACCACTAAATTTACATTTTTCCTCATTTTCCTGATTTTAAGGAAAACAGAGCAACGCTTGCTCAGAGTAGATGTGCTTGGATATATGCGTGTGTTTTTGTGCACTTATTTATAATGAGCTAAGCCGACAAAAGAGTAGATTTGGAACTAGAGAAACATAAAGAGACAAGAATCATATGCAGATATGCTCTTTGAGTTTTCACTGCTTATTGTTCGATCTTTTCTTCTTTGGATCTTAATCAGTAGGGACAAATCATTACAAAAACAAAAAAAAAGAAGCATAATCTTACTTATGCCACACGCAATCCTAACATCTCTACACAAAAACTACAACAACAAAAATAACCCTGACAACTTTATCTTATCATAATATACAAAATTGAAGCTTATTCAAACTAAACAAAACAAAAAAAAAGTATTAGTCAAACGATATAAACCATACCAACTTCTAAAGTAGAAGCGTGAGGAGTAGAGAGACCATAACAAGGTCCTCTCGAGTTTCTTCTTAGAAAATCATAGCCAAAGTTAATAGCTATCTTCTTCATCACAGTCGATCCCGATTTTGCTTTTACATACGAATGTCCCATTATAAACGCCATTCCTGCCTCACGCGCCTCCATGAGCTCCGTTAACTCCTCCTCCGTGGATCTATCAATTCTCGCACTTTCAGGTAACACAAACCGTACCTTTTTCTTGATTCGCGGCGAAGGAATTTGTGGCTCTACCGCTACTGAAGTTACCTCTGAAGAAGATGATGGCTCTTGTTTGTCAGAACCATCGTCTTCATAGATTTGAACGCCTTCCCTATTAGAGGAGGAAGCTGCAACAACGGTTAGCCTCTCGTCGGTTCCAGATTCATTTTCGGGGTCCGGCGAGTAATTTAATGGTTTATCCGAGCGGATAAACTCGGCAATACTGCAAATGAGGTCATGCTCAAACTCGACGTTGTCTTTGTGTACGTCACGGTATCCATACCTGGCTATACACCGGTATAGCCTGTACTCCTTTGGTCCAACCCTTCCCACAAGAAACCGTTCTTCCGGTTTCACGTGCGGGACAGGGACGGACTTCACGCAGAGGAAGACGACGACTTGGTGGAACGCCGGGAGATTAGTGACGAAATGAGAGAAAATAGCTGGAATGCCAGAGACAAGCTCGGTCTTGATCACGCCAATTCCTCGAACTCGGACAATTCCGAGGTTTGTAGAGCCGAATAGTGTGAGGAGCCAGTTGATAGAGACTTTGTTCTGGACATCGAATTCGTAACGCTTAAGGGTTCCGTAGTGCCAAACGTACATGATGAGGAGGAAGATGAAGGAGAGGGCGAGTGGAACCCAAGCTCCTTCTAGGAATTTGATGAGTGATGCTGAGAAGTAGAGAGCTTCGATTGTTCCAAAGAAGAAGATGAAGGCTAGCGCGTAGAGTGAGCTCTTGCGCCAGCATAAAACGATTACCAGAGACATCAAGCAAGTCGTTACCAGCATAACAGTAATAACCGCCAAGCCTGTATACAGAGAACAGAGAAGAAAAGATTTAGAACCGGTGAGTTTCTTGATTTTATTACATTCTCGGGTTTGGAGACTGTACCTGAGGCGTTGCTTATGTGTTTGGTATCACGGAATCCAACTGTGACGGCTAAGCACAAGAGCATGAGAGTCCAGTTGATTTCTGGGATATAAATCTGACCATGCATTTTCGACGATGTGTGCACGATTTTGACTTTTGGGAAGCAACCTAGAGAAGTGCATTGCTTGATGATGGAGAATGTTCCTGTAATTATCGCCTGACTTCCGACAACAGCCGCCAAAATCGCAATTGCCAAAACTGGCCATCTTATTTTCTCTGTTGCAGAACAGACAAACAAGTGAAAACTATGCCAAACAAATTATTGCATTTTAGCCGATTAACTAGATGATGAGTAGATTTACCGGGTACAGAAACATAAAATCCAATCCGGTAATCGCTCTCGAGGACATGGTGCTTAGATAGATAAGCGGCTTGACCCATGTATGCGAGGATTAACGACGGGTAAACAGCAAATGTGAAGGCAATCTGCAGCCAGCGGACAAAAAAAAGTGCAAGTTTCAGGGAATGATAATAAGAGATATTCAAACTTTACTTATATAAATCATAAACTTCACCTGTATGGACAACTGAGTGAAGTGTCCTAAATCAGCAAACATAGCTTCTGAGCCTGGACAAGCCACAAAGAACAAAAGTTATGAGAAGGAAGTCTCAACATTCAAGAAATGCAAAAAACAGTTATTTCGCTTCTTTTCTTTTACCAGTTATGCATAAAAGGATGCCACCTAGAGACATCCAGCCGCGTTTACGAGTTTTCTTGAGGAACTTGTAGATGTAATAAGGGGAAAATGCTTTGTAAACATGAGGATTCCAATGAAAGATGTTGTATACACCAATGGTGCTTATGCAGAGAAGCCATGTGAGCACAATTGGAGCAAATAAAAATCCTAAACGATGTGTTCCATAGTGTTGTAGCGAGAACAAGAGTATCAGTATGGCACAAACCACAGGCACCTCCACATCTGCACAGTTACGTGGGTTAGTTGATTCGGTAAGAAGTAAATACTGAATCAACTATTTAAGCGTTAAGTCAAAGAAGGTTACTTAAGAGTCTTATCCAAAATCAACTAACTTTTTATTTCACCATTATACTTTTCAAAAAGGCTTAAGCTTTATGACTTTTATATTCCTTTAGCTTTATATCTTTTCAAAAACCATTAACTCCTAAATCACATTCATTATCTTATGATTATAAGAAGAATGCATCTGCATCAGCCTTCACCTTCCACACCAGAAAAATACTTATGTTATATTTAATTAAGAAGCTTCTTGTTGATTTTACATGGATTCTACCAAACTTTCCATTAGCCAATTGACTCAATTGACAGAAAAAAAAAAAATAGCTAATTTAAAACAGTTATCGAGAGTTATTGTGCAATTTTAGTTAGAAAAAAAATAATCAGAGTTGACTGCATCAAAAGCTAATTGATGCAGCAAATTATGCTCCTAGACTATTATTATAAACAGTATGGTAATTACTTAGGGACCAGACGAAACTTAAGAGGAAACAACTAAAAACAGCATAATTTGACATTTTTGGGGATCAAGGGATACTGAAATTTCTATCTATAACATACAGAACCTCTTCAGGCCAATCTAATCAAAAGAAGAAAAGAGCTTACATTGATGTTGCTCCTTGGACATGGATAACTCTAATCCAGAGACTGCTGAGAAAACTACAAAAATCACCCACAAAAATTATGAAAAATCAGCCTTTAAGATCTTGAAAAGTCCATATAATCTGAAAAGAATTAATTGTTTACCAGAGATTGCGGGTGTGAGAACGCCATCACCAATGACCATACAAGTCCCAATCAAAGCAAGAACAAGCAACATATTCTGCAGAACCTTATATTTCTCCAGAGTAATTTTCAAACTCCACCCTGGAACTTTTAAACTCCTCGGATTCTCCCTGGAATTTTGCTTATACTCAGAAAGATCCTCATCAGCGAGCTGGAAATTGGGCAAAGAACTGATTCTAGCATGTCGACAGAGTAAAGAGTAGAGAGCAAAAGTCCCACCTTCACCATTATCATCAGCACGAAGAACAATAAAAACGTATTTAACAAGTGGGATTAAAGTTAATGTCCAGAAGATAAGAGACAGAACACCAAAGATCTCTTCGTTTGTCTCTGAATGTGTGATGTCTTCAGCGAAAGTGCTCTTGAAGACATACAATGGTGAAGTTGCTAAATCTCCATAGACTACACCTAAGCTCTGGTAAGCTAAAGTCAGAACCGTCCACCAAGATTCTTTCTGCAAAACCAAAAATATTTACTACTTTTAGAAACAAAACAAGATTTTGAAATTGAAATTGTAAGTGAGTGAATGTTACCTTAACTGGATTTCTTGGACTTAGACGTTCGAGATCCATGAAGGGTTTTATCTCTAAAATCACAAGAATTTCATAATGAGATACAAGATGGGATTATCAAGCTCTTAGAAAACAAGAAAATATGGGGAATTTAATTCGATTGACGTTAGAAGAATTTAATTTGGATTCTTTGGCTATGTGATTAATGCATTGAAGGTACACAAAAGGTTTGGGCAAAATCAAGAATCACACACACAGGGAAATAAAGAAAGAGAAAGAGAAAGAGAAAGAGAAAGAGAAAGAGAGAGAGAACACACATAACATATGAAAGAATCATTAAGATAACTGCCACAAATATAACTGCAAATATCAATACTTCTTAACAAATGGGTGGGGTCTTCTTTGTTATGGACGAATGTGCAAATCTTATTAATGGTTCTCTATATGTGTACATAGTTTCATATAGAATTGAATACTTTTTACTATTGGAGATGATGTCAAAATTAACATTACACAGTTTTATAGTTCTATGTCATACAGTTAAGAAATATTTTACTCGATAAACAATTTACAAAAAGTGAGATGCTTAGTATTGAATGCTTTCAGTTATTAGGCCGTAGAATTTTTAAATGTTTTTATTAAGTACCGTTAGTTCAATTGATTAGAAGAATTATTATGGTTTACCCGATCCAGACTTAAATTATTGTTATATTTCAAACCAATACGGTTATTATTTTAAAGACAGTAGCATATTTATAGACATAATGTCATGTGGATCAAAGAACCACAAATTTGAGTGAACCTACCAATAAAAAACCAGAGATAGAATTTTAATAATTATATATATTATATTTATTTAAATCAAATCATATGAGAGATAAATATTAATGGGAGATGGTGGGGAATGAATAGATTGGTGTCTTCGTCACTTTTTCCTTTTTTTATTGTTTGTTTGATAGTACCAAGAGATTCTATTCTATTCTTTGATGGTTTATTTTAGGTTATATTATGTGACCTGTTTATTCATCCTCTCCGACTCTTAAATCCATAAATTATTCCCACATATCTAAAGATTATTTTTAGATTATTTGCTTACAATTATTTAAGACATAATATGATTTTCTTTACTCAAAATCTTTGGATACTTGTGTATGTGTAGGTGCAAAGATTTTGGTGTGGCACCACCTTCAAGTCTTTCTATCAAGACCTAACTCTTGCCACTTTGAAAGCAACTTATCCTCTCGCTTTAGATAATTATTGATAAACGAGTGCTTTAAACTTAACCAAATAACAATAAAACAAAAAACATATAACTCTTTTTCATTTGGGTCCCAAATGATTATTATGTTCACGGTATTTCTTCTTGTTTCCGTAAGCATTTACATATATCAAACAAAAAGGAAATTTGTTGCTTCCTAGAATGGGAAGTGGGAACCTTTTCCATCTTAATAAATGTTTTTTCTAATATGTTTTATAAACACCAGCTACTTTATTTGGAAATAGAAACAATAAAGGCATTTATATTTTATTTTCAAAGGGCAATTTTCTCTTAGAGGACCTTTGGCTTCATAATAAGTAAGGAACTATATAAAATTTTGTATTTGCACTGTCTGGAACATTTGTTTAAATTTTTCCCTAAACCTATAATTGAATTGTATCAGTTAAGTATTTTCGTATAGTCTACTGCAAAAAAAAAATCAATAATATATAACTTTCTGAATTAATGATGGTTTTAGTATATTATAAAAAATCATAGTGGAAATGTGGAATGAAAAATGAACTGTACTCCGTCGGATTCTATATTCTAAACGTATCTAAATTAACTTTTCAAATCAGCCACACGTGGTCATACTTAATAGCAGCCATCATCGAATCATAAGTAAATAATTATTCGATAATAGTGTTTAATATATTTGTATAGCCATGGATTCCTAGTAGGAATAACATCGTTGTAATTATAAAAAATAGCATTGATGTTTCATAATCATGTTTTACAAACATAGATAAACAGGCAACATGTAAAAATTATATATAAAAATGAAACATGTAATCATCTAAGCTTGTTGTGTTAAAATTATTTTCAATATTAAATTTATTGTTTTTTCAGATCGGAGAATGGAAATAATTAATCAATTTTAAAAACGAATTAATTTAAATATATATGACTTAAAACTCCAAATTTAGATCGATACTTCTTTTTAAAACGTTTACTAAATATCACGTTTTTAAATGTAATGTATTATAATATAAAAGAATTGGTAAAATGACTTCAAATATTGGTAGCTAGTCTTTAGTGAGTAGGTCTAAATTTGAAATCAAGCTTAAAATTTAAATATGAAAAACAAAACGAAGACAAACTTAGAAAATTTCGGTTGAAAGTAGGTTTTGCATGACCATACATTAAAAATAAATAATTCGACTTTCAATCGATAAGGCTTTAATACTTCGAATTGGATTCTAGAGTTAAAGCACACAATTTCGTCATTAGTGCTAGAAAAACATTTACGCATGTGTGTTAATTTTCTGTGTTTTCTAATTAATATACACAGAGATAGGAGAATGAATATATGATAATCAGATAATGATATGACGGAAGTTGTCGTCCCTTTACTTGGACCGGAGTTGTTGTCCCTTTTCTGTGGATAAACATCATATTTTTCGTGACGTATTTTTTTTTTTTTAAATCATTTATTTCTTTCTTGCTTATTCCTTTAATATTCGCACCATTGTTTCTAAGGATTTGAATTCCCTTTTTGTAATTTTATAGGTACACTTACTCATGGTGTCAAGAAGACAACACGCATGCACACTATCTTCCCACTACCCTATTATCATAGAAATGTTTGGTACGCGTGCTTTTATGTTCTTTGTATATATACATATAAGACAACTTGTAGTGTAAAAAAAACTTTTATAATTGTAAACCTATTAGTTGTTGTCCTTTATATATTAGTATTAATCCATTTATTTATCTGAAAGTCCAATTAATGTGGGATCCTAATACATCTCTCAAGATGATAGTTTTTACTATTTTGAACCTAATTTCACTTTAAAATCAGTCATTAACTTTTCTTGAACCATCCTAATTAGGTCAATGAAACTTTGATACTATGTAAAATTTTATGGTTTTCAACTTAAAACTAATTGGTAATAAATGGATTGACCAATATACTTTATATAATCGCTATAAGAAAACGAAAACAGAAATATAGTTTAATAATTACGGTTGCATATAAGGGTTTATAATTAGAAATACTATTATCTGTGTTACACAAAATATAATAAATATAGTTAACTGGTACCAGGGGGATGACACATTTATTCTGCATGGTTATTACAAAGTTAGTTTTTTCACGTCCCATAATTGTTAAAGGGAAGAGTATAATAATTTAGAGAGAAACTTTGATATATATCATTAACAAAAATAACTTTGATATATATATATATATGAATTTTATACAATAAATATTTAAAATCCTAAACGCTAGCATTTTTAATAGAAACAAAGTAGAAAATGGTTCACAACTCATATAGTCACTAACTCTCTTTTCTTTTCTTTTTTTTTCTTTTTTTCCTGTCATAACAAAATTTATACGAGACATCAATCATATATTTCTATATCAGCCATTGGCAAGAGTTTTTAAATTTATTATTCACGTCACAGAAAAAGGGCCGAATATGACTATTGGGCCAATAGGACAAACAGACTGAAGTTTTGGGATGCAAAATGATAACTGATAGCATAAAAGTAAAACAGTATAATAAACAGGCAAAGACTATATACCCCTTTAGGTACTAATTACCATAAATACCCTCACTTTCCCATCGTATTTTCGAAAAGCTACCCTCCCTATTTCCATGGCTCTTCTTCTCCCAGTTTTCCCGCGAGAAATCCTCTCCTTCTTCCATAATTATCAAAACAAAATGAAAAAAAAAAAAATCACGACGCAACCTAATCTAGCAACACCGGAATCCGCCATGGAAGATGAATAAGATCCGGTCTCTCCGCTGCCTCCTGCCGGAGACTATAACCTCGGCCGCCTCTAATCGAGGATCTGACAACCAAGTGAGCGTCCTTCTATGGCGGCATCAAATCCTAGACCCGGACAGCAATATCGTTACCTATTGGAACCACGTCTTTCTCATAACCGCCATTCTCGCTCTCTTCCTCGATCCTCTTTATTTCTACGTCCCTTACGTCGGTGGTCCGGCGTGCCTCTCCGTAGACATCAGCCTCGCCGCTACAGTCACCGTCTTCCGAACGTTTGCTGATCTCTTCCACCTCTTGCACATTCTCATGAAATTCAGAACTGCCTTCGTCTCCCGGAGCTCTCGTGTTTTTGGTCGCGGTGAACTCGTTATGGATTCTAGAGAGATCGCTATGAGGTACTTGAAGACAGACTTCCTCATTGATGTTGCCGCCATGCTTCCTCTTCCTCAGGTTCGCATGTTACTTCAAGTTTTGTGAGAACTCTTGAGCTAAATTTGAATTAGTTTCTGAGATTAGATTAGTTGGTGTTCATAGAGGCTAAAATAGATTGTTTTACTTTTGAATATGAAATCAAAAAAATGTTGATTATGGGAGACTCATCATCATGTTTGTTCTGGAAATCTTTTGATTTCAGCTAGTTATTTGGCTAGTGATTCCAGCAGCCACAAATGGAACTGCGAATCATGCTAATAGCACTCTTGCACTTATCGTTCTCGTTCAATACATTCCAAGATCATTCATCATCTTCCCTCTCAACCAAAGGATTATTAAAACTACTGGGTTTATCGCCAGGACTGCTTGGGCAGGAGCTGCATACAACCTCCTTCTCTATATCCTCGCCAGTCATGTAAGTTTTTTCTTTCTTTCTAGATTTCTTCAGTTTAAATTGCTTAGTATCTTCATTTGTGGACAGGTTTTAGGTGCTATGTGGTATCTATCATCAATTGGGCGGCAGTTCTCGTGCTGGTCAAATGTATGCAAGAAAGATAACGCCTTGAGAGTTTTAGACTGTCTTCCTAGTTTCTTGGATTGTAAGAGTTTGCAGCAACCTGAGCGCCAGTATTGGCAAAATGTTACTCAGGTCCTTTCTCATTGTGATGCTACGAGTAGCACTACCAATTTCAAGTTTGGGATGTTTGCTGAAGCCTTTACCACTCAAGTTGCTACAACAGATATCGTTTCCAAGTATTTGTATTGTCTTTGGTGGGGTTTAAGAAATCTAAGGTATGACAATGCCTTTGCTCTACCCAATATCTGGTCGCTCTCTATCTTAGATTCTCTTCTTTTGGTTCTAATAAAGGTTTTGTTTCACAGTTCTTATGGCCAGAATATAACCACAAGCGTATACCTTGGCGAGACCCTATTCTGTATTACAATCTGCATTTTTGGGTTGATTCTCTTCACACTCCTGATTGGTAACATGCAAGTAAGATTCTGAGCTTGTTTATCACTCTGCAAAACTTTACAATACAGAGACATTGTTGTTTGTCTTTCTAACAAAAGGCTTCTTGATTTTTAACTTGGTGGAAAGTCATCTCTACAATCGATGTCTGTAAGAGTTGAGGAATGGAGAGTTAAGCGAAGAGACACTGAAGAATGGATGAGGCATCGTCAACTACCTCCAGAGCTTCAAGAACGTGTCCGTAGATTCGTTCAATACAAATGGCTTGCAACCCGAGGTGTTGATGAAGAATCAATCCTCCATTCTTTACCTACAGACTTACGCCGTGAAATCCAACGTCATCTCTGTCTCGCCCTTGTTCGCCGGGTACATACACTTAACCTGTCCTCACAAATAACGTTCATGGATTTGATTGTTTTTCATTTCATAGATCATGTGGTTTTGCTTAGTGCAGGTTCCATTCTTCTCTCAGATGGATGATCAACTTCTTGATGCTATATGTGGATGCCTTGTCTCGTCACTAAGCACGGCTGGGACCTACATATTCCGTGAAGGTGATCCGGTGAATGAGATGCTTTTTGTGATCCGAGGACAAATAGAGAGCTCAACAACAAATGGAGGAAGATCTGGTTTCTTCAACTCCACCAATCTAAGACCTGGAGATTTCTGTGGCGAAGAACTTCTTACTTGGGCCTTAATGCCAAACTCTACACTCAATCTTCCATCTTCAACTCGAAGCGTCCGTGCCCTCTCTGAAGTCGAAGCCTTTGCTTTAAGCGCAGATGATCTTAAGTTTGTTGCTCATCAGTTCAAGCGTCTTCAAAGCAAAAAGCTGCAACACGCTTTCAGGTTATAACACGAAATATGATCCAGTCATAACACGAAATATGAATCCAGGATAGAGCTAAACCAAATTTCATTTTCTCAGGTACTACTCACATCAGTGGCGAACATGGGGAGCATGTTTTGTCCAATCCGCATGGAGAAGATACAAGCGAAAACAGCTCGCGAAAGAGCTCAGCCTTCATGAAAGTAGCGGATACTATAACACATATGAAACAGGTTACAATGAAGAAGACGAAGAAACAGGAGAATACTACTATGGAAGCGACGATGATGATTTCGAAGGTGAAAGATTATCAGCTGACAACACAAACAACAACCAAAATCTGGGAGCAACGATCTTGGCATCTAAATTTGCGGCAAATACGAGACGAGGCACAAATCAAAAGGCTTCAAGTAGTAGTGCTGGTAAGAAAGATGGAACTTCAAGCAGTTTAAAGATGCCTCAACTATTCAAACCAGATGAGCCTGATTTCTCCATAGACAAAGAAGATGTTTAAATTGTAGACATTATGGATAAACCTTGTTTGATATTGTTTTGATGGTTAATAGTTAGGAAATCCCATGATTATTTCAAAATTTAAAACCCATTTTGTGTTTTTCGTTTTAGTTTGAGGATGTTAGATTATAGCAAAAGTGTGTAGAGTTCTTAAACTGTCTCAATGTTATATAATACGACTCTTTCTCATATCAAATTCATTTTCCCATAAAAAAAACTCACTATTAAATAATTCGGAAGAACAATGAGGTAAAGTAATGTGCTTCTTTGGATTCAACAGCCAACAATGCAAAATAGAAAGGGAAAAGAAGAACAAATCTCAACTGAGCAAGACATCTTTTAAGGTTGGGAGTATATATACGGGACAACCAAGATATCGAGTGGAGAAGAATTGATCACATTTTCCATAGAGCCAAGCTTATTTTATTGGTTTAAATTGAGATAACCGGTTCGGTTATCCAATCCTTCATCTCTACATTCATCACTTGACAACTTATTAACACCATTTGGCTCTCTACTCTCACAAAGCTCTTCAATAAGCAAATTCAAATTCTTCCAAGACGAACCGGTCCCTTGAGCCAAAGCATTTTTAGCCATTTCCGCGTACTCTTTCACATTTTTCCTAGCAGTCTTCCCCATCTCACCTTGTATCAATTCTTTAACCTAAATAGTACAATTTATTTTTAAAAAAAAAAATTGAAAGCAAAGAAGTGTTACTGCCATTATCTAACATGAAATTCAATAAAATATTTTTTGTTTTAATACGAAAATATAAACACCTTGTGACTCATTTCTTCTCTTGTCACTAAACCTTTCAAACTTCCATCTTCTGTTTCGATTCTTACTCCAATCTCTAACTCCTCCACTACCAACCTCGCATTGAGCGGCTGCTCAGCCATCATTGGCCAAGCAAGCAAAGGAACTCCGGCGCAAATACTCTCTAGCGCCGAGTTCCATCCACAGTGGCTCAAAAACCCTTGGACACTTTCCTTTGACAATATCTCCCATTGGTCTACCCAATCTCTCACAACCATCCCATGCTCTTTCACTCTCTTTTCGAACCCTAACTCTCCCATTACTTCTTCCAAGTCATTTCTCGTGACCCACAAGAAGTTTACCTTTATTAAACAATAAAGACCACCTAAATTAGTAATCTACAGTACTTTTAGTACACATATAACTTATCGAATGTTTTCTCGCATTCCAAGTTAAATGTCATATGGGTTGATACAAAAAAAAAAGAGGTACATGCATGGAATAATAGCTGGTGGCCTAGTTTTAGCGGCTACCATTTAAGTGACATAATTACACGTACCTCAGAGTCTGCCAACCCCAATGCTATTTCCTTGAGCTGCTTGTTTGATATCTCCGCTTGTGTTCCAAACGCCACATACAAAACCGGACGTCCTTCTTCATGTTTCTGGTCCAACCATTGAATCCAATCCGGTTTATCACTCTCCGGTTTAGCAGGATTTACCAAACACAAAGGCCCAACACACCACGACTTAGGCCTATCGTTATCCCCCGGCTGGTAGTCAACGAAAGTTGACTCGAGCTCGTAAAAACTGTTAACTATCACTCCATGGCTTTTATTCGTGGACACCATTTGGTCCACGAATAGTTCTAACCCGGGACCCGACTGATTTGGTTCGGTTACAACCGGGTCAAGGTCGCACTTCAATACCTGGATCCACGGAAAATCCGGTACAGTAACCGGTTCGGTATCGGATTTAACAATTTCCGGTTTAGTAAATAGTCTGTGATTCGAAACGGAGGAGTAGATGGCTGGTGCGTAAGAATTCATGCCGTTGAAAGCTAGTCTCGGGATCTCGAATTTAGCGGCGGATTCTGAAGTCCACCAGAGGAATCCATCGGAGACCATGAAAGACACTTTAGGAAGGTTCTGGAGAGCTGCTTCGAAGAAAGGCTGGAGAGATTTGGTTGCGCGAGTGAAAGGCACGTAGAGTGACATGCAAGGGAGCTTGTCGGTGCTCTCGACGCCGGGAGGGATTCCGGCGATGTTTGCCGGGAAGGGGAGGGAGATTACTTTGATTGATGATATGATGTCTGAGAGGTATTTTGAGACGAAAGTTTGGTTTTTTGGGGTGGTGAAGATGGTGATGTAGATGGTTGGTTCCTCGCCGGAGAAAACACGGCGGAGGAGGAGACGGGCGAATTGGAGGAGAGGAATTGTGTGGCCCTTTGACATGTAAGGGAAGAGAACCACATGTTGTGATAATGGAACGGCCATTTCTTGCCTTCCTACTAATGTTTTTACAAGACTTTATTTATAGCCTAGGTCGAGTTTTGGGAGCAAAACAACCTCATTTTTAGGGTCTTTACCAAAAATTATCATTAAATTTTAACACACCCCCATTGTTTTAGTGTCTCTACCAAAATAATATTAAACACTATTACATAACACTTATTTTCATTTCTTTTAATTACATACCATGTTTTAAAAATACCTATCAAGATGATGAATGTAGATGCTCTTAGATTTTATTAATTTGTATCCAAAGGAAACCGCTAAAATTTGGTTTTCCACATTTGAGTCAACTTTCAGTTAAATTCTAATAAAATGACATTTTATCCAAACAATATAATAATAGTATTAAATAAAACTGAACATTTAATAGAATTCTGAAATCAATATATTCAATAAAATTCATTGGTTGAATATCCCCCCCTCTTTAATGTGAGTAGTTATTATATGTTTGACTTCATGCTTCTAAACATTTAAACTTACTAATATTACCTGTTTTGGTGGCAGTCGTAGATATTAATTAACATTACAAAATGAAAATACTAGATTTATAAATAAACTTAATTGCTGCATTAAAAAGATTAAAAATCAAATATTCTCGCCATTAATCGTAATTGATATCGTTTAGGAGCTGATCTATTTCGTAGAGAAAAATTAACCAAACTAAAAGTAGTATACAAATAAATTTAATGAAAATTTCAAAAATTGGGACACAGAATCTATACTAATTTAATGAAAATTTGAAAAATTGGTACATAGAGTCAGAATCTATACTACTGTGATATATAAAATGTGTCGTAGAAACCCAATTTTGACACCCATAACTGAGCTGGATCTTTCTTTTCCGAATCTCAAATTAAATAAATACTAAGTAGTACTAATATATGTGCATAAGTAGAAATTTCCCAAGAATTCAGTCGGCAAATTAGTAGACAACAATAATTACAAATTCGATTTTGGGAAGTAAATATATGAGTTGTTAAAGTTTAAAAGTTGAAAACGGAAAATAGAACATGAAAGGACTTATGGGAAACAGAACATAATTTGGAGGTAGAAAACTTGATGGACAATATCATAAGTATTTTACTCTGTAAATACTGTGTAAATACTTGGTAGATAGTTTGTATAGCGTATGTTAGTAATAGGTGTATGTTAGCTTACTATAAAGCTTATGTTAGCATTCTATTTTGTGATATATAAAAGAATGCTATTGTACTTTTTGTTAATTAATGAGAAAATCAATATTTCCTATTCATTGTCTTCTTCCCTGAGCGATCGTCTTCTTCCCTGAGCTATTATAGCTTGAGCTTGAGTTTGTTATGGTATCAGAGCACAATTCCAATGGATCCTAATATCCATCTCAGCAAAGACACTGGTACACCTTTACATTCTGCAACACCATATCGAGAACTTATAGGCAGACTCTTGTATCTCACAATTACAAAACCTGATATTATATTTGTCGTTCATCGCCTCAGTCAATTTCTGCAATTTTCCACTGATGTTCATTTACAAGCTGCACATAAAATCTTACGGTACATTAAGGGAAATCCAGGCCAAGGAATATTCTATTCGGCTACCAATGATCTATGTGTAAATGCGTTTGCTGATGCAGATTGGGCCAGCTGTCATGATACAAGGAGATCGGTTTTTGGTTATTGTGTCTTTCTTGGAACTTCTCTTATCAGCTGGAAATCGAAGAAACAACAAGTGGTAAGCCGTAGCAGCACTGAAGCTGAATATATAAGTATGGCAGATGTCACCAAGGAGATTCTATGGATTAATCAGCTGCTAACAGATTTCAGAATACCTCTGGTTACTACATCAAAGTTATTCTGTGATAAAAGTATGCCATATACATTGTCACAAACCCGGTGTTTTATGAGTGCACGAAACATATAGAGATCGATTGTCATGTCATTCGTGATATGATAAAAGATGATACTTTGAAAGCTATACATGTTACCACGACAAATAAGTTAGCTGATATATTGACCAAGCCTCTTCATCGAGGTCCATTTTAATCTTTTCTTGGTCGTTTATCAGTTTCAAACCTTTACTCTCCTTCATCGAGTTCCTCGGTTTCGGATTTAAAGGTTTGAGGGGGCGTATCATGAGTATTTTACTCTGTAAATACTCTGTAAATACTTGGTAGATAGTTTGTATAACTTATGTTAGTAATAGGTGTATGTTAGCTTACTATAAAGCTTATGTTAGCATCATATTTTATGATATATAAAAGAACGCTATTATACTTTTGTGAATTAATTAGAAAATCAATATTTCCTAGTCATCGTCTTTTTCCCTGGACTATTATAGCTTGAGCTTGAGTTTGTCTTATAGTTTGTCTTATAGCTCATTTTTCTCTGGACTATTATAGCTTGAGCTTGAGTTTGTCTTATAGTTTGTCTTATAGCTTGAGCTTGAGTTTGTTAGACAAGTAACTTCAACTGTATTATTAATTGGTATTACGTGGAGAAAATCACCGGTTCTCAATCTCTTGTATTTATCTGTAAGAACGTTACAATTCATGTCTATGCTTCTCAAACAGCTTCCCAAGCTCTGCCTTAGGAAAGCTACGTCGGTAAGATCATCTCCTCTTATCCCTACTGGTTTCTCGACAACCTTGCTGCAAACCCCTCCTTGTCTTGTCATCGGCAATGGTCGATCTCGGTGATTCCTCTATCCAAGGTGGTATAACGAAAATCAGGGGACCCTTACTATATTCCACTTCGAAAAATAGACTAGTAGTAGTGTAGTTTTGATTATAATGTATATACTTAACAGCAAGGAAATAATTATGGCAGAAGAATAAATGATGAATCGATAAACAGAGCATTCCCCGGAGGTTCCAAGGAAAAATATATTTACATCTTTGAAATCTCAAAAACAGATAGAAAGCATAACGAAATGGGCCTAAATGATACAAAGCTCATTTAATTATATAAGCCCATAAAAATATGGAAAGCTAAACATTTTAATATATTTTTTTCTTCATAAAACATTTTAATTACAGAGACTGTTAAGTGAAAACATGAACTCAAATTTTGTTGTCTTCTTCGATGGAAATAAGGAAGCGGAAGATCGCCGGCGGTACAGTGAACGGCGACGAGGATCGCGATTCTTCATATAAATCAGGAGTAATACGATCTCCGAGGCGGATATTCTTGTTGTGCCTAGCGTTTCGTGTGGTAAATGCTTTGTTGATTCAGACTTATTTCAATCCCGACGAACATTGGCAATCACTTGAAGTAGCTCACCGATTCGTGTTTGGGTAATGTTTCCTAAATAACATAATGTTATCTTTAGTTTTTGAATTTACTTGCTTTTCGTTGACTCGACTTAAGTTGGATCACTGGAGATTATTTTATTTGGTTCTTGATTGACTCATAATGAGACAGATATGGTTATTTGACATGGGAGTGGAAGAAAGGAATACGAAGCTATTTGCATCCAATGGTATTCGCATTTTTGTATAAATTTCTTCAACTTACTGGACTTGATACGCCTTACATAATGGTCAGTATCATTTTATAAACAATCTCTTGTTACTTTCTTCAATGATGCTAGTTTCTTTGGTTTAGTCAGAATCAGAACCTGTTAATATTTTGAACTTAGGCTTCTCTAAAAGCCGATTCTGTTGAAAATTCCTACAAGTTTCTAATTTGTTTAAATGGATTTGTGTTTTTTACTACTTATTGCTCTCACTGTGGTCATATAATGGTAGATAGGATGGGTTTTTGTGTTACTACTCTCTTCTTCTTTTTTGTTGTCAACAACTCTCTTCTTTTTTCTTGGTAGAGCAAAGCTCCACGTCTCATGCAATCTACATTTTCAGCTATTGGTGATCTCTATCTGTATAAACTCTCAAATGCTCTATATGGAGAAAATGTTGCAACTTGGTCAGTATCCTTTCTATGCAGGATAGTTAGTCTATTGCTTTACTTTTTTTTTTTTTTTGAAAGATATCATATGGCAATGAATTTGTGATCCGTGAACTTTACAAGATTAGCCTAGGTTAATAACGAACAAACATCACCTAAAACATTAATAAGTCAATTTGTATTTGTATTTTATCCTGGATCCTGGATTTGGTTCCTTAACGTTTTGGTAGCTCTTTTGTCAATTGGCAAACTGGTTCATGTTCTTCTGCTTCAACCGAACTTTTTCAAACTGTTTGGAGACTGTTCTCACCATCATGGGGCTCTACTACTGGCCTTGTATTAGAGATTTTTCAAAGGACTATCCCGCTAATCGGAAATGGGGTTTGGTCATAGCAGCCCTAGCGTGTGCTATAAGACCAACGAATGCAATCATATGGTTATATGTTGGGACGCTCGAGTTACTTTTGACGCCTAATAAGGTCAAATTCATCATTCTAGAGGTGATCCCGATAGGGTGAGTTTAACTCTTTAGCTATACTCTTGAATGTTTGCTTTTGAAGATTTCATTGTGCTGACTTGCTTCTGGTGTTAGGTCTGTGGTCCTCGGTTTCACCTGTTTGCTGGACCGTCTGATATATGGCTCATGGGTCATTGTGCCACTCAATTTTCTCAAGTTCAATTTCCTTTCATCCGGTGGAGACTATTACGGAACTCACCCGTGGCATTGGTACTACACCTAGGGATTTCTTGTCATGCTTTTCACTTTCACACCATTCTCCATGGCTGGAATTATCAAGTCTAGGAATCAGAAGCTTTCAGCTCTTATTCTATGGGTCTTAGCTACATACAGTGTACTCAGCCACAAGGAGTTCAGGTAATATGGATGTAGAGCATACCCCGTTTTCTTAATTACTTACAATATAGAAAACTTCACATGAAAAAACATCCCTTCAGCATGTATTATGCTTTCCGTGTCATCTACTTAGATTATGAATAATAGGTTTGTGCTGCCTGTGCTACCCATAGCTTTGATATTCTCTGGGTATGCACTTGCTCAAATGGAAGCACCATCGTCATCCATCACTCAAGTCCCTCAAAAGAACTATACGATCAAGTGGTCTTGTAAATTAAGATTTTCAGTCTTCTTTTTGCTTGCTACCAATATCCCAATGGCACTATACATGAGTTTATTCCATCAGGTAAAATAAATGAATCACTTGAGTGCTCTCTCTAGTTTATGAGTTTAACCTCTCTATCTAATTGTGCTAAAAAGGAATGTTGGTGTGTCCAACAGAGAGGAACAGAGGATGCAATGAACTACTTATCGGAAGAAGCATACAAAGGGAGAGTAAAGAGCATTCTATTTCTTATGCCATGCCATTCTACTCCTTATTATTCCACTCTCCATCATAACATTCCAATGCAGTTTCTTGACTGCACGCCAAGGTAACGGATCACACGCCCCGAGTCACGGCTGTTGCTTCTATGTGGTTTTAAAGGAATCTTCCTTCTTCTTCTTCTTCTATTTAAACAGTGAAGAAAAAGGAGAACTTGATGAGTCAGACCAGTTCTTAATGAACCCTTTAGGATTTGCATCAGGATTAGCTAGAAACTGGTCAGAGTCGCCTAGTCACATTGTATTGTTTCAATCAGAAGAAACAAAACTGGGAGATTTCATGGTCCAACATTCCTTTAAAGAGGCAAGTTAGAAGCACAAAAAAACACACATCTCTGACGTCATTTGTTATATATTTTGGGCATTTATGGACTAAGATTTGTTATTGTGGTAATGAAACAGGTCAAAAGATTTAACCACGCACATTTCAAGGTTGATCGAGATCTTCAATCCTCAGTGGTGGTCTATGCTATAGAAGAGTGGCTAGTGTCTGTATCCTAACTTGGTGTCGTTTTGGGTTGGGTTTCGCCTTACATTTTATAGCCCAAAAAACGCCGTGATGTTTGATGACTAATTTTCATTTATGTTTTTACTCAATTGATATTGATTTTGTAAGCATTTATTCAATTGATTTTTTTATTAATAATTCATATTTTACTTGTTAGTGTGGAAACCATCAAACATTAACATTACTCCTATTTTAAAATTTAATATATGTACTTTTTTTTTACATGGCTCGTATAATAATCAGACACTTGAAGTGATCTTGAAGCCGAAGCAACCCTAAATCCTATTGTTAATCAAGTAATATTCCGATGGAGGTTCTTCCGATTCCGGCGGAGAGCTTCAAAGTAGGATTCATCGGAGCTGGGAAAATGGCAGAGAGTATAGCTAGAGGTGTAGTTGACTCTGGTGTGCTTCCTCCAAATCGAATCTCCACTGCTGTTCACTCTAATCTCAATCGCCGTCATGTCTTCGAATCCTTTGGTGTCAATGTCTTCTCCAGTAGCGAAGACGTAAGTAATTCGTTCTTTCACCTTTTACCTTCATCAATGTCTCCGCTGGCTTGAAACTAATCGAAATTGACAGGTCCTTCAAGAAAGCGATGTTGTCATTTTCTCTGTCAAACCCCAAGTAGGTATATTTCTTACTTCTCAATTTCAATATCATCTATGATCCATTCATCAATTGACCTAAACCTCTACCTTTTCATTTCCAGTTAAGAAAGCCGTCATGGAATTAAAGTCGAAAATTTCAAAGAATAAGCTTCTTGTTTCAGTTGCAGCTGGAATTAAGTTGAAAGATCTACAGGTTTTTTTTTTTTTTTTTTTTTTTTTTGCATCTTTCTACTCTAAATACTTTTGTCAAATACATGTTAAAAAGTTTAATCAATTTTGAATACTTAGCTACCAAAATATCTTACTTTTTCGAGTTTCAATACTTGTGTCACTCATTATCCATGCTGTTGCAGCTGTGACTTCTTTGCATCAAACATTTTTCTATCCATTTGGGTTTAAAAAGCTTCTATTGTGTATAGGAATGGTCTGGTCAAGACCGATTTATAAGGGTGATGCCTAATACACCAGCCGCAGTTGGTGAGGCAGCTTCAGGTTGTTTTATCAGAATTTCTCATTTTCTACTAGTTCTTAAATTTTTTCTGATTTCTATCTCTTTCTGAAGCTATTCATATGCCCATTCTGTTGTTTATAATATAGTTATGAGCCTCGGCACAGGAGCCACGGAAGAGGATGGAGATATTGTCTCTGAGTTGTTTGGCTCGGTGGGGAAGATATTGAGAGCTGATGAGAAAATGTTTGATGCGGTCACTGGTCTCAGGTAACATACGAACACTGTGTTTTCTTAAATGCTTGAGCTGTTCAAGTCACTTATCAATCAATCATGTTCAAAAAAAATTTTACAGTGGAAGTGGACCAGCATACATATTCTTAGCCATTGAAGCTTTAGCTGATGGTGGAGTAGCTGCTGGTCTACCACGGGAACTCGCATTGGGTTTAGCTTCACAAACCGTCAGTGAACCGATCTACTCCCCTTCTTTAGCCTATGTTTCTTTACATGTTTGAGTAACTGAAACTAGAAAGAGAAGCCTTAGCTTTGTGCCTTTTTTTTTCCTTTTCTCTGACAGGTTCTTGGAGCTGCAACAATGGTTAGCAAAACTGGGAAGCATCCGGGAGTGTTGAAAGATGATGTTACTTCACCCGGAGGCACTACAATAGCCGGAGTTCATGAACTGGAGAAAGGCTCTTTCCGGGCAACACTTATGAATGCTGTTGTTGCTGCAGCTAATCGAAGCCGCGAGCTCTCACAGAGCTAAACTATATATCGCCGCTATTGTTTCACCGGATAGATTCATCAAAAGAAGGGTTATGGCATTGCATGTTTTTAGGTGAGAGTTTCATCCCACTTGTCTTAGATGTTAGAGGTGAAGAATTTTGAGACTCTGCATTGATTAAGAACTCGGATAACTTTTTTTATACTTCTTTAAATTAATAAAAGTCAACTTTTCAAATGTTGGGTGATAATATCTTCAAGGGTGTAAACATTGGTGAGGTTCAAAATAAACCACATTATTAAAGAAAGTAGGATATCTGACAACTAAGCCTAAGCCTCCGAAGCATATCTTTATGTAGATAATGATGTAAAGAATGGAGATTTGTATATAACCAAATGACTCGAGCTATCTTACCAAATCTTGGTATAGATGTATATACACATAATAGGGGAAAAAGGTACTGCTGAAGACTGAAGAGAAAATGAGAGAATCCACAAAAAAAAAAAAAGAAATAATCCAAGAAACGAACCAAGACTTGTAATAAACGGCGGCCTTCACTCGCTTCACCGGTTCATAATTTGCCAATTTGGAAGATTATGCCCAGAGTTTACCATGTAACTGTATGATCCGTACCAACGGTTATTTTTTTTTTCAAAAATCGAAATGTAGGAGAAAAAAGGTTTATAACTGAGATGAAGATGATGAACCGGTAGTAACCACACTATCCCGAGCAGTCACAGTCACAACATTGGTGGCACGAAGCACTGCTTGTGCGCTAAGAGCCGACAGTTTTGACCGGCAGAAGACTTCCCAAGTAATTGGCTCTGCCTCTGATGTTTGCTCTTCCTCTGGCGATGATGTCTCGGGTTTGATGAGAGGATGAGCTTTTTCATACACGGTCTGAAGTTCTAGGAGGACAGTCCGTGCAGCCTCACGAGATTCAGGGAGCTGATCACTAAGCTGAGACGCAGCTGCTTGAACTAATTTCTCGATTCCATATTCTTCAATACCTTCAACGCCCTGGAATATGTGTTATAATGCAAGGTATTGTTGGAATTATTACATAACAGGCGATGCCTTTGTGCGAGAGATATCAGGAAACAACGGAATTTGAACTTCTATTACCAGTCGGGGGACACTTCGGGAAAAGCATAATGATGCTTTTGCACGGATCCGAGGATTCCTGTTCTTGAGACAAGGTTGCAGCTTTGGTAACAGAAAAGTTGGGGAAACATATTTGGTCATTGCTGTTAGAGCTTTCTCTGCAGCCTCGCAAACAAACCGTTTGTCTTGTGAAGACTTGAGGAGGAGTTGAGTAAGCTGAAAGCATACAGTGTATATTAAATTTTAAGAACGAGTAAATTCAAGGGAAAATTGAACCATCGAGCACAGTGAAAGAGAGAGAGAAAAAAGCTATTACCAGAGGATCCAACAGATCTGTTATATGGTTTTTGTATGCACTAAAGATGTCTTCAGATGTCATGCATGCGGTTTTACATACCGCACTTCTTGGATTTTTCAGTGATTTCACTATGAGTGGGATCAGTTTTTCGCTGTTAAAGAGATATCATGAGACTTGCATTTTCAATCTACTTAAAAGAGATAAGAAAGTCAGAGACATCAGTATAGAGAACATTGCTTACAGCATATGCAGCATTACTTCCTTGTGGAATATTGAAAGCCGGCGAACATTATTAAGAGCATCACAGACTAAAATCCAATCCTTGGAGTCAAGTCCAGCTATAACTGACTGAAAAAAATAAGACCAAACAGATTCGTCTTAGCGTAAACAATCATATTTCCAATCTCCAAGACGGATATAACAATTTCATCAGAATTATGAGCGTACTGATACTAATAGGAATTGATGTAACAAGAACAAAGAAGCACAATCAGGAAAAATACCTTCAGAACTGCCTCAGCATCGTCAACATTATCCAAGTTCTCAGATTCAATATATTCAACTTCCACGATAGCTTTCTCTGGCTCGGGTTTCTCAGTAACTAGGACGCTAGGATCACTGGGATCCAAGGAGGCAGAGTTTGGTAAGGGTCTTTCTTCAGATTTTCCATTCATTTTGCCAACAGAAGGCTTGGTTAAGCTTGCTTTACAATCACTTATATTTTCGGTTACAGGAAGACTATTCATATCTTTTAAAGTATTACTGGCCATGCGTGAAAGTGTCACCTGCCATCAAAACAAATACAGACAATTACAATTAAAAAGAATTGGATATTACACTGCGGAAAGAAAACTACATAAAAACAATGAAGAATAGAATCATAATCAAGTCTACATATCCAACACATTCTCGAGTTTACTACCATAACGGCCCAGAAGATACAGAAATTTCGTTATACTGTCACATTAAGCCTATAATGAGACACTCAAATCCATTTCTAACTCATCACATAGCTATAGATCTTTAGAAAATACACACAGATCTCCAGAAAATTCAAGTCTACAAAGCTTGAATCAGACAAGAAAGTCCACCAGCAAACAGAAGATTATGTGTCTGCACTTGCATACCAAAGTCAAAATAACAAGAAAGATTAGCATTAAGATCAGATGAGACTGGAGTCGTCACTCTGATCCTACACTCAAATATTTCCTCAATTATAGAGATCAACACACAATAATCTCAAAACAAGAACAGTAATTAAATACTATCAATTGATAAAGCAAGAAAAAAAAGAGAGTAGAAATTCTGAGTAAACTCTACTTGTCAACTTCACAGACTGTTGAATAAGTAAAAAACAAAGCGGACTAATTCAACAGCAGAAAAAAGAGAGGAAGAAAGCATAGATCTACATTTCGAACTCTAATTACAAGCAATTTAGCAATAACAACAAAAAAGCACGATCTCACTCAACAACTCTCAGAAGATCTCAATTCATTTCTAAACAATTCCAAATCCGTATCAACTACTTTTTCACCCGCTGACTACTTCTAAAACTTCAGAGATCAACATCACATCAAAATACGCATTTAAAAATACCGATGACCAGTTCAAATAAGCAAATGTGCCTACGGAAATGGAAGCTACAGAAATTTACCGGCGACACAAAGCGATGGCAAAAACAAAGCTTCTGACTAGAAACACTGACGGCGGAATAGCGAAAATCTGTGGACTCCAAATAATCGTCCACCTTAAAAATCTATATAAGGAAATGAAATTTTGAAATGAGAGAGAGAGAGAGAGTCTTTTTTATTTTGTAGAAGACGAAAAAAATATAATAACCGGCGATGCACTTTCACGAGTCGTATTCATATGGTGTTGTTCGACACGATGTCGTATTCATAAGGTGTAAATTTAAACGTCGTCGTGTAGAGGCTTATGTGGGACCCATATGCACAAGATTTTATTTGTCGGTTTCCAGTTACCATATGCGATTGATTGCCTCGCGGTTGATATTAATGTTTTTTTTTACATTTATTCCCAAAAATATCCTCTCACTAAATATATTATCTCCTAATTTAAAACTGATCTTTTTCACTTTTTGTTATTATATTTTCATTTTTAGCGATTATTATGTTTTATTTGAATAAAGTTTTATGATTAGACTTTTGATATGACCCTCCAGCGCCAAAAACATCTTCATCAACTATCGTTGTAATGTAGCATGATCATTTAGAACTGTTTCTTCTACTTTTCTTCCTTAGTTCTTTCTTTTTTGTCAATGTTTTTCTTTTGCAAAGATCTTTAATAAATATTTTTGGAAATGTTGATAAGAATGGCTTTAAATGTCAACATTTTCTGGATACACACAAATATGGTAGGTCTAACAGCTTTAAAATCATATCGTACATAGCTACATAAAAATTAAACTCATATGAGGTCAGATCCGTATAATATTTTTGTAAGATTGAGTTTTGACTGTAATTAATAATGTGCAATTATCATAAATGATTAACTTGAAGTCAATTTCTTTGATGATATATATATATATATATATATATACGTTTAAATTAATTTTCATCTTTCTGGTTGCTTTAATTAAAAATCAAAACTAATAAAAACATGTTTTCACAAAATTTTCGGTTTGAACTTACTCTGATGTAGCTTAAAAAACACAAGAGTTAATGCATTGTGGAGAAGGAATGATTTGAAAAAAGGAAACCAACAAAAAAAGAAAAAAAAAAGAAGAAGTTGGCTGTCACCGTATCTAACAACTGTTTGATCAAACTACATATTGAATGATTAACATCCCACCCTATTCTCCCATCAAGACAAAATGAAAAAAATATTTATACTATAGTTTTAATACCCATAATATGAATTGATATAGTTGTCAAGATAATAATTATTGATATAAATAAGGACCCACGTTCCAAAAGAATTATACAAATGTTGTAGTTAGACAGACCAGTGTCGGTGTTTGCCTAACAATTTTTCGGTATTACGTTTCAAAAAGTTTATCAAAATTGTTTTAACAGTGTACATGGATGCATTTGCAGTTCACATGCAACTTCATCGAATGCTATGCTCAAGCTCTTTCATTCTCAAGGATTTGTACTGTTGTGAAAAAACGAATAGACAAAAGACCGAGAATAGAGAATTTTCAAACGTAGGCCAAACGTCTTTTTCAACAACCCACTATAACTTATACAAAGAAGCAACTCAATGCCTCTCGAGGTAGACAAAAAAAAGAAGAAGATCAAGAGTAAAACAACCAAACATACGATTTTCTTTCTTTTATATGGGGAAACCAGAAAATACCAAATGTAATTATTGTGTGTTTATACATGAGATTTGGATCCATTAAATTACTAGAATTGGAGAATTAAAACCATTATTAGCTATGTTCACATACTCTCGGAACATGGGAAATGCCTTCCTATTATTGTGCTTATGACATAACAGAAACTAGAAGAAAAGATAACAAAGTCATTTGACTTAGTAAGTCCAAATACTTTATTGTTTATTACTTTATTTTCTTGAAAGTTGAGGTCGTTTCCGAGTACCATCTTCCAACTTCACCTCATAAAAAAAGCTTACATGTACTGAGGTGCAAGTTCACCATCCTTGACGATGTAATTCTGTGCAGGGAAGTCTTCTCCCTTGAAGTACCTCTCCAACATGTCTTTCGTTCCCGCCGCATATCGTAGCTGAAAATTTTAACAAACAAACAGTTTTAGTTCTTCTAGTCTTCAATCCAAAAAAAAAAAAAAAAAAAACCAAATGAATCTGATTTAAATAAAACGACCAATTTTGAAACCGTACTAAACTAAAACGTTGTCAATGTTCAAGGAAAGTAATGTTACCTGGGCGTCAATAGTGGTGCCGGAGATGTGAGGAGTCATGGCTTGGTTAGGCATGTAGCGCCATGGATGGTCCTTGGGAGCTGGCTGTGGGTCCCACACGTCTCCGCTGTACCCACCAATGTGTCCACTCTCCACCGCTTCTACCACCGCTTGCCTCTCCATTATGGCTCCCCTTGCGTTGTTCACTATTAAGACGCCTTTCTTCATTTTCCCTATCAACTCTTTGTTGAACATTCCTCTGTATAAACAAGAACCCAGTAGGTCAAATCTTAGACAAACAAAAAAAGTCTTAGTGTTAGTCTTTATTGTTTGATATTAGCATCTTACTTTGTCTTCTCGGTGAGAGGAGTGTTGATAACTACAACGTCGCATTGAGGGAGCAATTCAGTCAAACTCTCAACATACTTAGCTCCAGTCTCTTTCTCCAGCCCTGGTTCCATCTGAATCCGATCATGGTACAATAAGTTGCACCCGAATGGTTTCAACCTCTGTAGCAAAAGCTTTCCAATTCTACCAGCTCCAACAGTTCCTATCGTCTTTCCTTCGAGATCATATGCTCTATACGCAATCCCAGCAACGTTCCACTCGCCATTGACGACCTGGTTATACCCTGGTATAAAGTTGCGCATGAGGATTAGGATTCTCATGAGCTCATCTTCAGCTACTGAGACCACGTTGCTTCCCGTGACTTCAGCCACCGTCAAGCCAGCAGCTGCAGCTGCGTGGAGGTCAATGTGATCAGAGCCAATACCAGCGGTGAGGAGAAGTTTCAAGTTCTTGGCTTTCTTGATTCTTTCGGCAGTCACATATGCTGGATGGAATGGCGTGGATATTAGGACGTGAAGATCCGGGATATGTTTCTCCAGTTCTGTCATTTATAAAAGCAAGTATAAATTAGTAGTAGTTCTATGCACTCTAATAAATCAAGAATTTGACAATATTCAAGTAATTGTAGAAAAATGCTGAAATACTCTGTCTAGATAGGATGAATATATACTAACCGCATTCTGGGCCTTCTTTGTCGTCGGTGACAATATACTGATGTCCTTGTGATTCAAGCCAGTTACGGATTCCCAAGGCATTCTCGACGCAGCCAAGGAAGTTAGGATTCTTGGTAGCATATTCATTGGCCTTGTAGAAAACGCCAACGATCTTTTTACTCTCACCAGAAAAGTACTGTTTCATAAGCCAGTTCATGAAGCTATTTAAATTTTAACATGTAGCTTATATACATACTCGTTTCAAAGAAGCTGAATACATATACAAGAAGACAAAGCATACCAACGTACTACCTAAACTCTGAAAACATCAAAAAGTGCGTCTTTGTGTTGCATTGAAAAATTTGAAAGTAAATAATTGTGTTTTATGCCCAAAGGTTTATAGGCCCGTTTAAAAGCCCAAATAAATAGAGAGACAAGCCAAACATCCTGCCGTTTAATAATTATAGAAAGAGACACCCTCTAGTCTTTAAGCTAATTCAGAACGACAATTCAGCTTTCCTAATATTGGACACGTTTCAGTCATGCACAGTTACTGATCATATCACAATTCATAACAAATTGGGGTTTAATTTTTTTTTTCCCACAACTAAATTACAGTTCTTCATAACCAAAACTGTATCTCCTCAATAACAATCACATCAGACTGTAAAATATCTAAAACCCTCTATCAATCGGAAACAAAACCAACACCACAAAAGAGCTGTATTGAAAAGAAAAAAAAGGCATACACCAATTAATCAAGCTAATAATGAAATTAAAAGGAGAGATCGTAAGGATTCTTTACATGAAAGTTACGCGCGAAGTAACCCGAAGAAGAAGAGGTGGCACAGGCTCTGATCGCAGCTCTCGTGGCTCGTTGCATCGCCATCATCTTCTCAGTAGATCAGCTCTCACAGTGTTATGAGGAGATTTTTTACTTGTCGATTTTGGTTTTGTATGTAAATTTGGTTACTGGAGAAGAGAGTATTGTATTTATGTTGGAAGAACGTTCACGCACCTGCACCAAATCATCCTTTTCTCCGGATCAGCTATCCTGTGCCACGTGGAAATTTAAGAGATATCCGACAGGTAGTTTTAATTAGACAGAGCTCCTGATTTTTTTTTTTTTTTTTTAATATAAATCAGGTAACTAAAAACAATCGAATTTCACCAAATATTCAGTGATAAAAACCACTAAAAAATATTTCCAAATATTCCAGTCAAACCCTTTTTCATCCAAATATTAAATATATGTTGGGTTTCATGATTTTTTTTTTTCTTAAAAATTTTCATCATTGTATATTTGGTAAAATTCGATTCTTTACTGGATTTATAAATCAAGATTATTACAAACAAATTTAGATCCGAAAATAAAGGAGCTTAATTTCGATATAAGCCCAAAACAAGCCCATGTAGGCCCTTTCATTATTGAGTAATCGAAAACGGCACCGTATTGAAAAACTTAAATGGCGCCGTCGAGTTTCTCTTCGTCGAACTTCAGAACTCTTTTCTCAGTTTGTCATGTGTAGGGGAACGATGCGTCGTCATCACAAGCAGACGCCATGAAAGCTAGCAGGAGTCTCTGGAGAACTTTGGAGATTTAGATGAACTCCAATCTCGCTTCTGATAATGATAAGGATTTGGAATAACTATATGGGAAAATACAAATTCTTTCTCTCGAATTGCCGCTCTTTCTCATCAATCAAACGACCCCAAATCCCAGGAAGCGAAGGCACTAGACTCTTGATCTCACAACGAAGATTCGACGTATCTCTATTTTACACTCTCTTTCAGCTCTATTTAAGCTGCGGGAGGCTCTACGGAGCAGCATGGACGCTCTCTATAATGTGCAATTTTGGAGTTGTTCCGGAGTTGCGTCACTGGAATAGTCTGATTCATCAGTTTAATGTCAATGGTTTGGTACCGGACCAGGTATCGTTGGTTTACAGCAAGATGATAGCTTGTGGAGTTTTGCCCGTTGTTTTTGCTCTCAATGTGTTGATTCATTCTTTTTGCAAAGTGGGTCAACTAAGATTCGCAATTAGTTTACTCAGTAATAGAGTAATCAGCGTCGATACTGTTACTTACAACACTGTGATTTGGGGTTTATGCGAAAATGGTTTGGCTGACGAGGCTTATCAGTTTCTCTCTGAAATGGTGAAGAAAGGTATAATGCCTGATACGGTTAGCTACAATACTCTGATTAATGGGTTTTGTAAAGTTGGAAACTTTGCTAGAGCTAAGGCTTTAGTTGATGGAATCGAGGAAATAAACCTTATCACTCATACTATACTCATAAGCTCTTACTACAATCTCCATGCCATTGAAGAAGCCTACAGGGATATGGTTATGAGCGGGCTTTATCCGGATGTTGTTACTTTTAGTTTGATTATTAACCGATTGTGCAAAAATGGTAAATTGCTGGAAGGGGGATTGCTATTGAAAGAAATGGAGGAGATGGGTGTACATCCGAACCATGTAACTTATACTACTCTTGTTGATTCGTTTTTTAAAGCAGAAAGTTACCATCAGGCTTTGGCTCTTTACAGTCAAATGGTTGTGCGTGGGATTCCTGTAGATTTAGTTGTATATACTGTTTTGATGGATGGTCTGTTTAAGGCCGGAATGTGTAGGGAGGCTGAGAAAACATATAAAATGCTTTTGGAGGATAACCATGTTCCAAATACGGTTACCTGTACGGCTTTGGTAGATGGCTTGTGCAAAGCAGGGGATATAAGCAGTGCTGAATTTATCATGACGCAGATGTTAGAGAAAAGTGTTCTTCCAAATGTTGTCACCTACTCTAGTATGATAAACGGCTATGTGAAGAAAGGGATGCTTAAAGAAGCTGTTAGTCTTATGAGAAAAATGGAAGACCAAAACATTGTGCCGAATGGTTTTACTTATGGTACTGTAATTGATGGCTTGTTTAAGACAGGGGAAAAAGAAATGGCTATTGAAATGAAGAAGGAGATGAGGCTCATTGGGTTGGAGGAGAACAGCTACATACTTGATGCCCTGGTGAATCATTTGAAGAGAATTGGTAAGATTAAGGAAGTCAATGGATTAGTCAAAGGCATGGTATCTGAAGGAGTGACACTGGATCATATCAACTACACATCTTTAATTGATGTGTTCTTCAAAGGAGGAGATGAAGAAGCTGCTCTTGGTTGGGCTGAAGAAATGCAAGAGAAAGGGATGCCATGGGATGTTGTTTCTTACAATGTCTTAATCAGTGGGCTGTTAAAGGTTGGCAAAGTCGGAGCAGACTGGGCCTACAAAGGAATGAGAGAAAAGGGTTTAGAACCAGATATTGCTACATTTAACATATTGATAAATTCACTACAAAGACAAGGGGATTTTGAAGGTATCCTTAAGCTTTGGGATAAGATGAAGAGTTGTGAAATAAAACCAAGTCTGATGAGTTGCAACATTATGGTTGAAATGCTATGTGAAAAGGGTAAGATGGAGAGAGCAATTGACATATTGAATCAAATGATGTTTATGGAGATCCATCCTAACTTAACTACATACCGAATTTTTCTTCACGCATCTTTAAAGAATAAAAGAGCTGATGCGATTTTCAAAACACATGAGAAACTCCTGTGTTATGGAGTTAAACTCAGTAGGCAAGTTTACAACACTCTTATTGCTACTCTGTGCAAACTAGGTATGACGAAAAAGGCAGCTATGGTAATGGAGGATATGAAAATGAAAGGATTTTTTCCTGATACTGTGACGTTCAATGCCCTCATGCACGGGTACTTCGTGGGCAGTCATGTAGGAAAAGCTCTTTCGACCTATTCTATTATGTTGGAAGCAGGAATATCCCCCAATGTTGCATCCTATAATACCATAATAAGAGGTCTCTCTGATGCTGGGCTAATAAAGGAAGTGGAAAAATGGCTGAATGAGATGAAGAGTAGAGGTATCTGCCCTGACGATTTTACATACAATGCTTTAATCTCTGGTCAAGCTAAGATGGGGAATAAGAGAGAAAGTATGAAAATATATTGTGAAATGATTGCGGATGGGTTGGTTCCGAAAACCAGCACTTATAATGTGCTGATCAGTGAATTTGCTAAAGTTGGGAAGATGCTTCAGGCGAGAGAGCTAATGAAGGAGATGGGTAAGAGAGGAGTGATACCCAACACTTCAACTTATTGTACTATGATATCTGGGTTGTGCAGACTTTGCACTCATCCAGAAGTTGAGTGGAATAAAAAGGCAATGTACTTGGCCGAGGCAAAAGGGTTGCTGAAAGAGATGATTGAAGAAAAGGGATATATTCCGTGTAATCAAACTATTTACTGGATTAGTGCTGCTTTTTCCAAACCTGGAATGAAGGTTGATGCTGAAAGATTCTTAAAGGAGTGTTACAAGAAAAAGAGTGCTCGTTCCTCAATTTCGTGAACCGGGTAATTCTGTTTCCTTCTAATCCTAGTCTCGCTCCAGGATTTAGGTGCAACTTTACTAAGATGTTTCATTTTCTCAGATATATACCACAGTAACAGATTTGGCTTCAAACAATACATCTAAGCAATTGTGATTCCGCACTTGGGTTAGTGCTGGTGAGATCAAATTATTGTAGCAAATTGCACAAACCAAACTATTCCCTGAGAATATCCATTCATTTCATTGTAGCAAACTGGAAATGGAGGCTCCAGAGTAGGCAAGACTATTGATCTAGCTGGTATTGGATTGATCTGGTAACTAGGCTGTTCTAAAGCGGCATTGAAGAAGAATTCTTAATAAATTTTCCTTAGTGCGGCCTTCTCAGATCGCATCCCAGTCTAGTTGAAGAAGACAGGAAGAATGAATTCATGTTTGGCCTGGTAACAGAAGCCATACACGGAGCTAGCGATTTTCTCAAGAGAAGGATGGAAGCTTCTCGAGTAATTTACTCAGAAGAAAGAAACTGAAGATATGGAGTCAGTGAACACAAGACTGTTCGCAATCCGGCTGCTTGCTTGGGAAATCCACATACACTAACTATACAGTTGTTTCTTTTTTGCTCAGTAAGTCATCAATAAACCATAGCAAAGGGATTATAAGATGAATTGTAACAGTGATTGATATCTCAAACATATAATTTATTTTCCTTTATATAATAACTCGAGTGTCACAGATTTGATTCGAGTTCCAAAAAAATTTCAAATAAATACAAGAATCAGAAAGTATTCGCTTCAATTAAGAACAAAACTCTTGCAGTTTTAGCAATCGATAAATGAGCTGATGCTTATATTCTGTAACAGCCTTGAGCTCCAGCTAGCTGTTGTAGGAGAAGACGGGAGGATGATTGTCGGAATACGTTTGCTTTCTTCCACGAAAGGAAAGTCTGTCATGTAATGAAGACCGCGGCTTTCATGTCTGGCTAACGCGCTGCTCACAACAAGCTTAGCGCAACAAAACAAGTTCCTCATCTCACAAGCATCAAGAGCAACCACTGTCTGTTCCCATCCATGTTCAAACAAGTACGTTTCCCATTTTGCTTCTAGCTCTGCGATTTTCCTCTCAGCAGTATTGAGCCGACTGGTTGATCTGACGATACCAACGTACTTCCACATCACTGCCTGAAGCTCTCTTCTCACTTCGTTAGTCAGAACTAGAATCTTTGACATTACTTCATCTCCTAGCGATCTAGCTGTCGCAACAACAGGCCCTGTCCATTTCTCTGATACGCTTAGATCAAGTCTTGTGCATTTCATGAGCTCAGTCGAAGGCTGAACAGCTCGCCTCGCGAAAACCAGAGCTTCTAAAAGCGAGTTACTAGCAAGGCGGTTTGCTCCGTGAAGACCGGTACATGCTACTTCACCTGCTACAAACAATCCCAGGACATTGGTTTCACCTTGTAAACCAGCACGAACTCCTCCACACATGTAATGAGCTGCAGGCACAACTGGGATAGGCTGACGAGTGATATCCAGACCGTGTTTAAGACATTCAGAAGCTATATTCGGGAAATGGGCAAGAATCTTATCTCTCGGCTTATGGCTTATGTCAAGTAACACATACTTTTCGTTTCGTTTCTTCAGCTGGTCATCAATGCTTCTTGCAACCACATCTCTCGGAGCAAGCTCAGCTCGTTCATCGTAAACAGGCATGAACCGCTCCATTCCTAGATTGTAGAGGATGCCACCATCTCCTCTCACGGCCTCAGTGATGAGGAAGGCATTTTCTCTAGCAGTTTGTGGTTTGATGGGAAGACCTTCGTCGGCTAAGGCAGTTGGATGAAACTGCACGAATCTTACCAAAGAGAAATGCAAAAACACAAAACACAAAACACAAACATAAGTTTCATTCTCAACAAGTTTCTTTAGTGATTTTGTTTTTTCGATGTTTACTTACTCCATGTTAGAGATCACAGCTTGAGCTCGATGAGCCATTGCCATCCCATCCCCTGTAGCCACCTAAACAAAAACCAAGGTGATAATAAAAATGGATTAAAGCAAAATATATCAGTTTTCAAGAAATATCATCGTAATCCCACAAAACACAAAGTGGTTGTGTTGCCTCTGCTCATTTTTTCTGATACAATTGGTAATATGAAACTTCCACAAGAGTTCTGTAACTAAGAGTTTAAAGCAAATGTACCAGAGGATTTGTGGTTGATGGATAGATATGCCCAGCTCCACCTGAAGCAAGCAATGTCACCTTTGATATAAACCGTACTACCTGAAGAAACATGAGCTTTTTTACATTACAATCTAAGCTACAAGGCGAATAATCCTACCAACAAAAACAAAATGTTTGTGTACCTCATCTGTTTTGATATTCAAAGTGTCAACACCATGACAAACTGTGTTCAAACCATCCTGGTTTAGACATAAAAAGATTGATCTGATAAGCCAACTGATCATAGGCAATTTGGTTTTTTCATAGTGTGAAGTGGAACCTGAGAAGTGAGCAGATCAATTGCAAAATGGTGTTTGAAGACAGATATGTTGGGATCGTTAAGCACGGCTTCAAGTAAAGCTCTCTCAATCTCTCTTCCTGTCATATCAGCTGCGTGAACGATCCTGCGATGCGAGTGACCACCTTCTCTTGCCAAATGCAAATTTCCATCCTCACCATGATCAAATGATGCTCCCATTGCAATCAGTTCACGAATCCTTTCAGGCCCTTCTGTACACACAATCTGAAAATGGAAATTCAGACAGTGAAAGTTGAGATACGTTTGGACCATTTCTCAAAACTACAGAACAGTGATAGGATCGAAACTGGTAAAATTCCTTCGTCTAGTTCGACAAAGAACTAAACATCATAGAGAAATTTGATCAATGAGAGTAATGGTGAACTTACTCTAACGGTATCTTCATCACAAAGATGAGCACCGGCGACAATAGTGTCCTGCATGTGACTTTCTACAGAATCCAAAGGGCATAACACTGCACTAACACCACCTTGAGCATAGTTTGTGTTACTCTCATGAGGCTCATCTTTGGTAATCACTGCCACTGTTCCTTGCTTTGCAACTTCTAAAGCATAACGCAGACCCGCCACTCCACTGCCAATCACAGTGAAATCATAATACTTTGTTGAAGATGATACCGATACAGCCCTGATACTTGTACAAGGCTTTGAACTTTTACTGGTGGCGGAAACACCACGAGAGTAACAACCACATCTCCCAGCCTTTAGAGCCTTAAATACGCCACTTGACCTATCCACACAAAGATTAGATATAAGAAACTATAGGTTTAACTAGTTCAAACACGAAAGCTGTGGATTTGCATTGCAATTAAGAAGATGAGTTGTTCATGAGAAGAAAGAGCAAAAACAAAAATGAGAATTATGAATCTCAATGTGAATTGCTAGACAAAATTGTGGGAATGTTTTTTAAAAATGATACCAAGAGAGCTCTTTAAATGGATTTGCCCTGAAAGTAAACCTAGAACTCCATGAATCTTGACCTTTGTAAACCTGCCCCGCAAGATAGAAAGCATGCATGTTACCAACAGAAACATTTGCCGCCATTTCCGAATTTATTAGCTCCTACAAGACATGAAGATTGTTGTCATAAGAAAACATCATCAAAAAAAAAAAAAAAAAAACCGAACAGTATATATATCCTTGTCTCTGTATATTATAAAATATAAAAACATAGAACCCTGATGCTCAAAATCAAAAATATCTGATAGAAGAGCGATGCGAATTGAGAACAATGTGTTTCTCAAAATTCAACGGAAAACAAAAAAAAAACAGAAGAATCTGGCAACGGGTGTCTGAATTCCGGAATTTAAGAACAGAGAGAATCAAAACAATAGTAATGAAAGACATAAATCTTACGGAAACACGGGAAGAGCTCTGGTTTAAGCACGAAACGAATGTGGAAGGAATTGAAATCTGGGAATTCAAGAAGATCAATAGAACGTGGTTCAGTCTGAACCACGGATAAACGACTTTTCGCAAAGAAACAATCAAAATTACGAGGCAAGAGAGATACAAAGGAAATATGAGATTTTTTTGAAGAAGAAGAAGACACAAAAAAACTGTTAGTATTGGTTTGGTCGTCGAGAAGCGTCCTTGAAATTCGCGCCTTCCTTAGTGTATGAGCCGCCCCCCACTGGGTGGTCTTTTTTTATTCTTCTTCTTTTTTTTTCTCTCTTTATGCTTTTCGGATCTCTAATTTCATTTGCCTTTTATATATTTTTCTTTGACCAAACATAATAAATTGTTACAACCATTTTTTATATATTTAAAATGGTACGAATATTGAAAATATCATCTGGTAAGAATATTTACTAGATGTCGAATGTACATTTTCAGGTAAAAAAAAATATTATGAGCATGACCAATAATTTTACTTTAAAAAAGCAAAGTAAATATAAATATAAATGTATCACATTAATTTTTTTTTTTTGATAATAAAAATGTATTCTAACAACTTGTGTAGAACTTTAAATTTGTGTTGTTGATACATGCACCAAGCATGGCCTTGTAACCAGAATCATGGAAAAAGAACAAACACTTTTCCATGAGGCATGGCCAATGAAATTTCCAATGGCCAAAACTATTTATTTATTTTTAACTATAATTTCTGGAAGAAAAAAGGAGAGGCTAGTCTTCTCTGAGTCTTTTGACTATTAATATTTTTAAGTGATGGCTTATGAATTTCTCCATCAGACAACTGAAAAACTTGATGAATAAAATTAAAAAAAACCGAATTATTATAGCCATTCAATTCATAACTGAAAAGAAAACTTGTAAAGAAAAAAATACAATAGGTTGCTGTTCGAATGCATATCATAATTTCCTATAAAACATTATTCTCACACGGGACAACAAGGTCCACACAAAAAAAAAAAAAAAAAAAAAAAATTGGTTTCAAGACTCCGACAACTTAACGACAAAGGAAAAGTTTCGATTTAGTACTTGGGAAACTTTGGTTTCAGTTACTCAGAATCTCGGTTTTTGTGAATTGTGATTAGCATCTACCCATCAAATACTATTTGTTGTGATATATTAGTTTGTAAACAGTATCCTGTTTGAATTTGAGTTGGTTAGTAATCAAGTTAGATAAACATATAGAAAAGAAAATCGTAGTAGGAAGATGATGAGAGAGTGAACTGTGGTGGATCCATATGATTATGGGTTTGGGTGGCAGTTTTACTTGTGGGCTCTTAATTGGGTTGGGCTTGGCCTATTTAACCGAAGGAGAAATTAGGTGGTGACGTGGGAATTTTTGCAGCTTTTCCCATAAATCAGAGTGTTTTGGTGGAACAAAAAACCAACCAAAAAAAAGAAAACACTCATAACAATGCAATTCCCAGAATCGCTTCCGATGGCAGATGTGTCTTCTTCGAGCTCCGCGCCGGCACATGTCCAAGAGCCACAAGAACATTACGTGATCCATCTACTGAATCCAGACAGAGATCATAAGAGTGAGTTCATTGCTTCTTTTTTTTTGTTTGAGTCAAATTCTAATTGAAATGCTATTGGAATTTGACTCAAAAAGTTACAGTTACAAACCCTTTTGTTAGAAAGGGTTGCAATAAATTCTTCCAGTGTATTCGCGCAAAGGACATGATTTATATCAGGACATGGACTTCCCCGGTCATAATGCCATCGGGGATTTGTGACCTTGATCCCCAAAACGGAGCATTATACTCTTTGAAGTGGAAGGAAAGAAAAATCATCGAAATCATAACTGGCCGTCGAATCTCGAAGGTGAACGTTAAAGAAGTTATAAACGGCGTCCTCTGTGTAAGGATTAAATCGGGGTAAAAACCACACAGATCCAGCTTGGAAATTACGTAATACTAACTAATATATTTGTCGATAAAACACAAAATAATATAATAAATTCAAAAGTAACGCTTGTCTATCCTAAAACCTAATATGCTAATTATTTGGACCATTCCTAATTATATCGACTAATCTATGTCATCACCTTTAGCTCAACGGTTCATACATTAAGCCCATGTTCAAATATATACATTTTTAGTATTATCCAATTTATTTGGTTGTTTTCAACATAGCTTTATAAGTTTGGTATGATCATTTATTATTTACCATGTTGAATGACATTTCCGTTTTGTTACCCGTCAATCATTCTATAGTTTATACAACGCCAACCAAAAAAAAAAAAAAAAAGTTTTCAATGTTCCCAGAAAAGCTTCATAAAGATGATGTGTCTTCTTCGATCTATGCGCTGGCCAATGATATATAGAGCATTTTGTGATCGACTTACAAGACCTAGACGGAGAAACCGCGCGTAAGTTCTTCGCTTTGAATCAGTTTTTAAATCAAATCCATGTCTAATGCTAGTGAGATGCTATTGGTGAATCTCAAAGATTTTGCATGTTGTTTAGTTCATCAATATGTTTCTATTTTCATTTGATAAGTTTCTCTAGCTAATTTACATGTGTGTACGTTTTCCTCGTCGATGATATACAGAAACTCTTAAAGCTCGACTTTGAATTTTGGGATGCTTTTTTTTACTTTCTTTCTCCATATAATTAACTTGTTTATGTTGCAGATTAAAAAGATATACGAGTATAGGGCCACACAGGACGACATCGTGGTGAAGATAAACATTCCCGATTGTAACATGTTCAGGGTCCGTCCAACAATTCTCATGGCCCTGAGCGAAATAAAAAAATTAATACAACTATATTTATTAACAACTTTTTTAAAAAAAAATAACCATTACAAAATTATAATCGTATGATCAAATATGTATATAATTTAGTTGTCACAAATTTTAAACATAAAATAACACTATAAATATTATAATATATATATATAAGTATATTAAGAAACACACAACTAATATGTGTATATATTTTTTTAACTTTGTCTAGCATACATCAATTTAGAAGATAAAATGGTGAATTCACTTGATTATTTTAAGGAATATATAACTCAAATTTTGAAATCTAAAACAATATTCAGAAAAATATAAAAAAGTAGATAAACATTTACAAAGAAAATAAGAAACACTGTACTATAACAAGGATAAATTAATGTCTACATCTTAAAATTACCTAAGAATGATTTATCAATTATAAATAGGGCCTAAGCAACTGCTTACTCAAGGGCCGGCACTGAGCATGCTGAAGTGCTACGTCTTTCTTTACCGCAACCACGTACAGTTTGTAGCCGAAGAAAGCAGTTATGTATTTCAAGATGGACATTCTATTCCGAGAATATACGACGGCACCATCTCCTTTAAGCTTGACGCGTATACTGTGAATACGATCCATTACGCTATAGAGTTCGGTGTCATTACGCTCACGTTCAGCAAGTTATTAGATTTCTTAAGTTATCTCCTTTCCGGTTAACTTTTTCGATCTTTTGAAAATTAGTTTTTTTTTTTAATTTTTTGGAATTTTTTCGGATTTTTCCAGATTTTTTTTTGAAAATTTTCAGTTAAATCGGATCATTTAGATTCATTAACCGAATTTGAAATAATTTTGGTTTTTTATCGGTTTATATATAAAATATGTGATCCGATACAAATATGACAAAATCCGAACTTAACCAAAAATACAATCGGATAATGTTCGGATTATAAAATCTCAAATTTAACAAAATTGGCAGCCTAATATATTTGTAGTTAAACACAAAAATAAATACTATATATGGTTAATGCATTGAGTTAATAACTTGGATTGATTCATAAATTCAGCTAATATCTTTTCTAATCTAGTTTTATCACCTTTAGCTCAAACCGTTCATACATTGAAGCCGATTTTCAATGATCATTTAATACTATCCAATTTTGGTTAATTTTCAATATAGCTTTACTTTTGTATTAACTCTGACATATCATATCACAACACTCATTAATCTCTTTCCCATGATGTCAAAGCACTGACTAATATTTTGTATTAACTCTGTCATATTATCGAATATTAACAATGGTGATGGTTAAAGTATTTAAAATAATAATAATTATAATTATAATGATAATAATGTTTTCTGTGCCTGCCCATTTCAATTTCAGTCACAAACAACAAAACTATTTATACGCTCATTGGTGAACAAATTAAAATTTTATGAGAACCGTGTACAAACTAAAACCATTTAACTAATTATTTTGATCTTTTTTGTTAAATAATTACTTTGATCTTTAGAAAAATTTTCATATTATTTCGTGTTTTGCAAAAGCAAAAGAACATGAATCCAGTCAAGCAATCGATAGTAATATAATATGGTAAACTCAGGAAACCTAGATAGAGAAACATTTGAATATGTCCAATCTGTTAGATTAGTTATAGAGGGTATTTAATAATTTCTAATTTCTAATTTTAATTTAATTTTTGTTTTAAAAGTTAGCAAATTATACAATGGTATTTGTTTTCAAAATGTGACACTTTCAACTTCTCTTTCATACTAAATGTTTTTAATTTCTATTAAAATATAAGTTACTATATAATATTAGGGATGGGATGGTATTAAGGATCTACTATTGTTTTATTTTTCCGTATAAAAATAAAATATATTAAATATACTTAAAATATGATATAATAACATAAAATTTTAATATTTTATATAAAATGTAGTATTAAATTAATAAAATTAATATATTAAATAAAATTAAAATTTATTTTTCTATTATCTTTATATTTTACAAAAAAAAACAAATTGACTAAAATAAATGAATTTTTTTGTTTCGTATGAGACCCTGATATAACAAGACCTACTTTTACCTAGATACAATCATCTAATCAACAGAACAGCATTGTAGAGCGAGAATAGTTAGAGGGATATCCCTTTTAATATAAATGTTTTTTGAATGATTTTCTGAAGTCATGATTTTTTTTATTAGGATGCTTCTATGATGGGATAGAAATATATGACTTAATTAATTCTACAAGAAATTTTCTCAAGATTTAATTTTAAAAACTGATGAAAAGCAAAACTCTTGATCTCTACTTCTGTTGGTTACCAAATATATTATAAGATAAATTTAATTAATAAACATATAACTATAAGATCTTATAACAGAACAAATTCTATAGAGAGAAAATTCCGGAAAATTTATCTCTTGGCCACATTTCCATGTCTATGTGCCGTTTGATGATTCATTAAATTTAAAAGAGATATATTTTAAATGGCAGGTTATATATGTTCAATACAAATGTTATAAAATAAAGATATTTTATAGAAAATATCTGGAAAATAAATATAGAGTTATTTGAAAAAAATAAAATCTGAAAATTGTAAGATATATTAAAAATAATGTTAACTTTACACATCTATCAAGAACAAATGTATGCCATAATTAAAAAAAAAAAAGAAGAAAGAAATCAATATACAATACTATCAATCTTTATTTTTACTGGTTTATTTTACAATTTTAAATGAGACAATTATGAAAATTTACTAGATTTAATTTTAATTAAAAATGTTAAACCTGTGAATGACATATTCTTTGGGCATGTATTAACAACCAAACCTGGTATTAAAATCAAACAGATTTAAATGATAGAATGTCCACCGAATTCCACGATAATAATATCTACGACGTGATTATTATGTATTTAATTGTAATATTTAAGAGAACATGGATACTAGTTTGTGTGTTGAGTGTGACAAGAGAAGATAGTTATTACAATGAAATGTTGCAGAGAATTATTACTTCCTCTTATTGACTCAACTCTCAGCGTTGAGAGTTTAATTTGTCCTGAATTTTAAATGTGCCAGCTATATCCTTGCCTCTACTTTTCTTTTATAGTAAGAAATACTTATTTTGTTTTCTCAAAATAAAATTTCTTAACAAAAAAAAAGAGAGTTAATATCATTGCATTGTCCTAAGTCATATACGGATAATTCATATACGCAACAAACTATATGTAAAAGGTATCATTTAAACCAATTCTAAATATTTCTTTAAAATATTTAAGATATATATTTTTTGCTTAGACAGGGAAAATTAAATATGCATCGCAATTCGCACATGCTATTTAACCACACACACACCAAAATCAAAATTTTAAAAGAATACTCATACTCTAACAGAACAATATTTGTATGGAAAACCAAAAAATAATATAAAAGAACAATATACGTATGTAGGCACAAGGATTAAGATAACTTTAGTAATAAGAGAGGGAGCTTCTATTCTGTGGTTCTTTTTTACAGGAACACTGTTTTTTTTTCTTTCGCGAAAAATCCTAATCCCAATAGAGTCAAAACCATCTTCAAATTAAAGATCTCTCCTAACCTAATTCCTAACTCTCATGCCAGTTACTTATTATACAAAATTAGTTAGTAAAATTATAGTACAACTTATAACCAATGGTCTAATCCAAGATTCCCGGGCGCTGGTCCAAAGTTAATAAGTAGTAAAATTACTGTATCACTCTACAAAATAGAAAATACTAGTTTATTAGGTAGTTCATTTTTTTCTCTTATCAATGACATATAAATTATTTTATGATAAATTATGAAATATAAATTACGCATCTCATAAATAACTGTCTGACTTCAAAATAAACCCAAAAGAAAAATCTATAGTACTGTTAATACGAAAATGACTCCATTATACTAGTTAATAGTTTATTTGATAAACAATATCAAAAATCGATTGAACTATTAGAGACTGGCCTGTTACGGTCTCTCTCACCTTCTAATCACTTGCGGCATGAATCTCCAGTCCTTGAGTTATCTTTCGTATGTGTTACCTCCATTTTCACAATTATCTCAAACTCTTTTGGGTGTCATAAGTTTGAAAATAGTGGTGTATAGATTTTCATTTTCGCTCTTATTAATCACTGACACATGAAACTTCGATGCCAAAAGAGCTGTAAGATCAAAGTCGAATCTTTTTAAAGATACACGTGATTTTTGTGTCACCCAAGACCATCATAGGCGGTCCATGTTTTCATGTTTTTAGTGGGAGATTTTGATTAAGTCAATAATCTAATCTGTATCAGTAATTACCAGCTTGCATTTAATTAGAAGTCCATTATTGTTTACAAATATCATCACATGCCAGACACAATCGATACGTTAATAAGTCTATAATCATTTTTTGGTCAAGTATGTAATCATTAATATTTGTATTTACACCTATACACAGTTACTAGTAATATTTATACTACTCTTTAAATAATTATTCCGCTAGGTTCTGATCCTGTAGTAGTCTTTAATAGCTCCATCAAATAACTACTCATAGAATCTCTTAATTTATTTCTCTCTTTTTATGATCTCTCTCGTCTAGCTTCCATAGACACAAAAAGAATGAGAAAGAAAACAAGTAGTAGTGTCGAAGAAGGAAACAATGAGTACAAGAAAGGATTGTGGACAGTAGAAGAAGACAAGATCCTCATGGATTATGTCAAAGCTCATGGCAAAGGCCATTGGAATCGTATAGCCAAAAAGACTGGTCTCTTTTATCTCTCTCTACTCTCTCTTTAATTTCTCTTTAACATTTCTTGTGTGCTTGGGTGGGAGCGAAAATTGACGTCATAATGAATTTTCTTTTAAGAATGGTTTAAAGTTAAGGGTTCTGTGTAGTACGATGTTTACATTTACCTTTTCATATGATTTTAATAGTTTTAAAAATTTATTTAGAATATTAATTAAGTCCGTATATCAAAAAAGTCTAAACTGGAAGCCGGGTACAATAATATCCATGAAGTTTTCGGTAGAACTAGTATTAGATTACGAAGTCAGTTATTTGATTATCTCCTTAGTTGTTGAAGATGTTCATGGGTGATAATTGATGATGTTAACTTATTACTTGTTTTTTTTTTTTTTTTTGTGAATTAAGTTCCTCATACATAACTTGCATACGTTGAAAAAAATATAACTTATGTACATAAATCAGGTTTAAAGAGATGCGGGAAGAGTTGTAGATTGAGGTGGATGAATTATCTCAGCCCAAATGTGAAAAGAGGCAATTTCACCGACCAAGAAGAAGATCTTATCATCAGGCTCCACAAATTGCTTGGTAATAGGTATAACTTCATTACAATTACTACTTTTACAAAACAAAAAAATTACTTAATGAAATTTTGTTTTTATTTACTTAATTCTATTACTATCCATTTTCATCACTTAAAATAATCCAAAATTTTTCTTCTCAGACTTGCTTGGTAACACATGTTTTTATTCTCTAAATTTCAACAAATTATTTCTGCACATGGTTCTAATTATTCCTTATATTTGTTTAATATGGGTATTTAATTAGGTGGTCGCTAATTGCTAAAAGAGTGCCGGGTCGAACGGATAATCAAGTGAAGAACTATTGGAACACGCATCTTAGTAAGAAACTGGGAATCAAAGATCAGAAAACCAAACCGAGCAGTGGTGAAATTGTTTATCATATCAATCTTACAGATCCTACCGAAACATTAGAAGAACCAAAAATCTCGAATACTAACGATAACAATAATATTCTTGGGGATGAAACTCAAGAAAATCGTCAAGGAAGTAACTACTTGAGTTCGCTTTGGGTTCAAGAAGATGAGTTTGAGCTTAGTACACTCACCAACATGATGGATTTTATAGACGGACACTGTTTTTGATTTATTTTATATTTTTTTAGTATTGGTTTTTGTTTCTTATCTTCAAAGCTGATCAAACACTAATACATCAACAGTCTTAGATTAAAAGTTGTTGATGTAGTAGTGTATGATTGGCTAAGTCTTTTAATTAGGTGAACTTTCTTGAGTTATATGTATATATATGCTTTGAAACTCTATGCATCAATTAAGTTATGTTTGTTTCTTTTAAAGCAAAATAAAAAATTCTTGTGTGAAACGTTGATAAACCTGTTAAGTGTTTTTGTTTTAACCTGTTAATTGTTGGTTCAACCTATAAACTAAAACTAAAAGACTCTAAGATAACGGTAAGTTAGAATTTTATATATAGTTTTTTACTTTGAGATTTGAGATGTCCCTAAAATATTTTCATTTTAATAGTCCTTCAAAAATGTATGTGTTAAATGAAAAGAAGACGACAACCATCTGTGGATACAAAATTAACAACATATGATTACTTATTAATTTGATTTAAGAAAATGTTTAGATTTATTGTGTGTTCCTCAACGATGTTAGTATGTGTGTAAGGGAGAAATTAGACACAAACCTTGATTGTCCTGGCGATCTTAATTATAAAGAAATAGTAGTCAGGAAATATAATGGCTCAAATTCAATTCACACTTCCCTAAAAAATTCTATAAATTTCTATGACAGTGCTGTCCCCCTTATTAATAGTTTAGTTTACGTTCTTTGTCTCTGTCTCTGATTTTAATATGTTCTTTGAAAGCTTGTCCCCCCCACCCGGCCTTGTTTTTAATTATACAGACATTTACTGCATATATGGTACTACTAATACATACGAATAACGAAATATATAAGAAAAGTGGATGGGATGGGGAGTTTTCACTTTTTAACATTAAAACCCACAATTCAAATTGAAAGAATATCAAAATAAATAAAAATTCATGTTTCAGTTGTGTTCTCTTTTTTGTTAATTTATATTTTATATTTTCTTCGATTTTATTATTCTACCGTGTTATGAATCAAAACCTACTTACCAAAAACAAAAGCAAAACAATATGTATGAAAATAAACATAAGCATTTTTATATAATCTCTTCATTTATTTTATAAGTCAGATAATCGCGGGTGAAGATCCATTACGATTACAAACAGCAACTACTTAATTAAGATAAGAGAGAGAGATAAAACATGATTATGACGATGGTAATGGTGATGATTATGATTATGATGTTGATGGTGGTGGTGGTGGTTGTAGTCATGGTAATGGTGATGTATCAGAGTTCATATAGTTTGGACAGGAGAGAGTCCAAATTGGAGTCCCCAAAGCTCAAAGGAGCCGTTAACGAAATCATAGTAGCCTCCCTTCAAAGCAAGTGTTCTTTTGACAACACCGTCTCTCAAAATGGATATGTCAATAGGTTGGCTAGGGACACATTTACTGCCTCCTGCAATATTCATACATATTTATATTACGGTAAAATAATGACATCCAACATTTTTTTGTGTGTATGGGACATATAACGAAAGATTGTATATGTTCTGTACGAAAGATTGTATATGTTCTGTACGAAAGATTGAAATTGTGTGTAAAAAATGGTGTGCCGAAAAGGCTTTAACACCGCTCTCATCTGTTATCTAAGCAAATTTCTTATTTTCCTCAATTAATTAGCATATACAAATAAGCATACATAAGATAAAACGAGTCATAAGTAGTTTAACTGTATAGTATTTTAAGGGTTTTCATATTGTAATGCATAAACAAACAGAATATTAAAAAAGAATATATATATATATATATATATACATACCTTTTCGCATCGGCCACTCTGGTCTTCAAATACTGAACTTTCACTTTCTGCCAAAATCTTTGACTTTGCTGGTAAACAGATTTTGACCCAATCTTCTATGAAATCACTGCAAGACAACAAATAACTTAAAAAAATTTATATGTAGCTAAGTCAACATTAAAAAAATTGTAGCCGAAAAATATATCGACTTATAAATTTTAAGAAAGAACATATTATTACGTGGAGTTATTTCCATCAAAAGGAAAAGACATAAGCCCCTTGATGCCACCACATGCACTATGGCCTATCACCACAATGTTTTCCACCTACATACATTAAGTACAATCAACATCAATCTAATTATATACATATGTATTGATGGATATATAATTTTTACAAATCACACTCAGAAATTAATAGACAGACACACACCAAAACAGCTAAGCCCAATAAGGCCTATATACTTAACCCTTTACTCAATTAGACCCATTACATAGTTTTATACCCAGCCTTGCTACATTCCATTTCCTAGTCCATCAATATGTCTTTCTTTTCACTTTTCATCTGTGCTCCATGAATGTCTACCCATTTACATTTGTTTATTCTTAGTATACCACCGTATATTGTATCAGTATCACTAACTAATAAGCAAGTTAGTAAAATTGATATAAAAGATCCATAAATTAAGCAATTCTTAGAAATTCACAAAACAGTGTAGAGGGAGTGAGAGATCTGAGACCTTAAGGTGCAGGACAGCGTATTCAATGGCAGCTCCAACTCCTGCATATTTGACCTTCATTTATATTAAAAAAAAAAACAGAGAATGCACGTCATGCGTTCATAAGTTGAAGTCAAAAACTCCGTTCTGAGTCAGAAGGTTCTAAAATAAATTAGTAATATGAAATTAATATCTCGCTACCAAGTCCTGTTTTGTATAAATGTTACCACTTACCTTGTCATAGGCAGGAACCATATTAGCGATGTTACGAACCACGAAGGCATCTCCAGGATGGAAATTTAGCACGTGTGATGGGCACACACGTGAGTCCGAACAAGCAAACACCATGTACTACACAATTCATAATTTCTTATTTATTAATTACTTTCACCAATTGGTTTTTTTTTTTTAATTTACCTTTGGGTTTTGACCTTTGGCGAGTTCACCGTACAAATCAGGATTCGTACTGCAAAAGAAATTACGATCAAGTATTACTAAGTTTAAAATTATGACTTGATAATACATTATTGTACCAAATGGACTACAACGAAAAATTAAAGTAAACATATTGATAATAAGAAAAGTGCCTAATTGTAATTACTCGTATTTCTCCTTCTTGAAGGTGACGAAGCCTTGCTTTAATCGTTCAACAGGATCGAGAGTTGTGCTGTCCGAAGACGAGAATGTCAGAAGCTCCGCCGTAATTTTCCTCACCTTGGCCGCAGCTACTGTCTTCATCATCCCTCTCACTGCCCGCGCATGTACAATGTTAGAAAACATTTTATGAATATATGTTATAATATATAATTCAATTCTTTGATCCTGACCATCCTTTTGATTAATGAAACAATTTTTCAAACCAAAATATTTTCTTAACTAGTATGGCTGTATAAGCCTCCCATTTTACCAAGTCTCCTATCGATTTTCAATATCTTTAATAATCTTTACTTACATGATAAGCTTCTGGAGAGCATAAATGGCGTCTTCATATGATTCGTTACCCATGCTTTCTGAGTTCTGTACGCAAGTCAGCGACCCAAACAAGTTATATATTGATAATTCTCTTATCAGAAAAAAAAGTTTCTTTTACTTCCTAAAGAAGGTAATCCACAAAAATGAAAATGAGAGAAAAACATAATGGTAACGTAGATACACACTTAAAATAGGAAATATCTTTTGGATTTTTTTAATATATATAAAGAATATAACTCTTTTTTCTTCTTCCGTATGTTTATTTCTGAAAATATTTATTTTGACAGATCATCTATTCTAAAATAATATAACATATTTAATTACAACAATAAACAAAAATATATTCAAGTTTTGAAATTAGTAAATTTTATCAGTAATTGTAGTAAAAAAAAACATACCAAGTCATTTGAAATTTAGTTGTATATACTTTTTAGATGATTATTTAATGAGTAACTTTGGATTTAGTTCCATTTGTATATTTTAAAAGTTATTCAGCCTAGTATATATCTAAATTATCTTTCTCAAGTTTAAAAGTAAAATTTCTCACACATTAATATGGCCATGAATAGAGAGACCGGTTCTCTTTACTCGAAACTCTTACACGTGGGACAACATTTCAATGGAAAATGAGTATATATAAATTGGTTGGAATTTATTAGGACCAAAAAGTTTTACATTACCAAAACCAAATAACTATGAGCAAACAAGGATCTCTTTGTAAATTTACAAGTTAAGATAATTAAAGTTTCATTAGTGGCGGACTCTGCTCATCCCGGCGAAAACGCCGATCAAATCTTGCCTGTAAGGTAAGTAAGACTTTCTTCTACTCTCCACTCCAGGCTTATACGCCAGCGTTTTATTCTTGCCCTTTACCGCCGACGAGCCGTTTCCGCTCGGCGAAATAGAAGACCCGTCGCTGTGGCTTCTTCTCAAAAGATTCTTGAAACTGCACCTTTTGGGTGTGTTCGAGGTCGAAACAGCTCCGTCGCTGTGGCTTCTCCTCAGAAGAACCTTCAAAAGACACCGTCTCGGCTCACTCAAAAATTTACTCTTCGCCGGAGATCTAATCGGGCTCCAAAAGCATCTGTTTGGGGAAATGTTTCCCGACTCGTCAGACTCCGACGATGAATGCGATTGCGATGGCGAAGATATAGATGGATCAGTATTCCATCCACCGTAGAAAAGATTCTTTGAGGTGATTAGATCGGTTGCCTCGTCACCGTCGTCGGATGAGCGCTTGATAAAAGTCGTCGTCGGGAAATGGAATAGGCTCTCTTCACTTAACGGCAATGTTTCGAACTCGAATTCTGTGTCGTCGTTGCCGTCAACTTTAACGGAATAATAACTCTCAGACTCACGGACAACTCTAACGGCGGCTTCGACGAGGTCACCGGAGGCGTAGAAACTGAAGCTGGGGCTAAACGACACCGTAGAAGAAAAATCTTGCATTGTGAAGTGCTCTTCGCTATCTGTAATAAGTTATGTGTTCTTGACTCTGGATTCACTTGGACTTGCTCTCTGTATATGTATATTTATAATATGTATGTGAATGTGAATGTGGCTGCGTATGTGTGTGCGTATGTATAGATGTGAATGTGGTGGTTTCCTTGAGCATCAAGAGAAGGCGGCTTTGACAAGGAAACGTGATCTATTTCTGTCTTTCTTTAAGGATTAATTTATCGTTTTATAAATATATTCGTCGAGTGTTTTTGGAAATGCCGCGTCAAGGCTGACGACTTATTACGGAAAATACGGAATCTTTAATTTTGTAAGAAAAACGTCAGAACAAAATTATTATATACCAGAATAAAAATGTGTGGTCCCTGTGTTGAATCCCACACTTCACAAAAATATGGTTTACATGCTAATTAGCTTCGCATTTGCATACTTTTGTTTAAATCGTCAGAAAAGTTGTGGTGAACAAACGGAGATAGATCGACTTGTATTAGAATTTTACTAGCTGTCAAAATCTAGAGGGATTAAGCATTTAATTATTGTTTACGCCCTTTAAGCATGTATTGTTACATTTATTTATTTATACCCATCGTTGAATCTAAAAGTACTATTTTAATAAGATGCTCTAGTTTTAAGTTTTAACAAAATTTTCTGCTGTTGAACGTAAATCCAAATCATAACTACTTTGCAAATATATACACATATATATATCACATTGTTAGATATGTTAGAATATATCTTTTTTGTTGTTTCACAGTTAGAGGTCTTTTATTTTCAGTCTATAATTGATCCTCTATCGTTTTTATAAAGTAGAGTAATTTTAACAACTAATAAAAAGAGTTATAGTTACAAAACAAAATGCTAAAAACATCTAATGTGTTGTTTTGACAAAATAAACATCTAATATTTTGAGAGAGAAAGAGTGTTTTCTTGATGGGCCCTCCATACTATTATCTATTATGTTTTTTTCCGTCACTATTATTATGTTATGCATTCTTGTTTTATCAAGTGGGGGCATAGAAACAAGCATTAATTATCCCACTTGTTAATATTCATCTCTTCAAAACCATATCATTATTGAACATTATATTGGCACGTTCTTTAATACACACATATATCTTTATTTATGTATTGAAATATATATATTTGTTAGAAAAAACTTTAAAAGCAAGTCAAATTTCTCGAATCCATTGTCGGACTCTATTACCAGGTCAGACATTGATCTATTTGTGTTCATTTGTGTTGGAGCCCTTTGTCTCCCCCCCCTTTCTTGCCGTTTCCAGTTGTTATAAAGGAAAAAGTTATTAAGTAATACGGATCGGTACAATGCAAAGTTTAAAACAAAGAATCTTTTAGAATTTTAATAGGTTAGAAGATACACATTCATTATAAACAATAAGAAAATAAAGACAAATTGAAAAACAATTCTCCAAAATTATCAATAATTGCAGATTACATTGTTTACTGAATCTTCATAACGTGTTTTAAACACTAGTGACATTTTTATCAGCAGTGTAATAATTGATACAAAAAACGTCCAATAAATATATCTAATTTTATCGTTGACCAAAAAAAAATCTATATTTTGATTGTTTATACCTGAGATCTATCCCTATTATTTTTTATCGCATTTAAACATGTTATAACATAAACGAAAATTAAGTTTGTGCATACAATAATAAAGTATGTAATTATTTGAATAATATTTTCAGATATTGTTGTCCATATTATTTTTTCCCAAGCACATGCGTAGAAAGACAACCAGAAATTGTAATCAACCTTGTTTCTTTTAAACCGTAATAATGTTTGATTTTGTCAATATCAGCTGTGAGTTGTGATAAAATGTATGCAAAACTACTCTTATTTGACTAATTATTTTTCCGTCTAATTGACGATTTTACGAATATAAATGAACTAATTTTATCCAAAAGAGTTGTCATCTGTTGTTTGTATATAAATGAAATAATTCCCGTGAAAGCAATTTCCACCCAATCAAGAAGAGGGTTGACCCCAGCAACACTTCCTCCTTGTGAAGCAATCATCTCATCGCCAGCCCAGCATGATAAGTTCGACTCCTTTTTTCTTAATTTAGTATATCGGTACGATAATTACTTATTTAGTGATGGAAACGATTAACACCACCCGAACCGTAATTTCGGTTCAGCACCCGGTAAACTTAGCAACCTCACAAATTTATAGGTGTTATTCGAACTCATTAATATTAGCAACATACAAATTAACAATTCTATTTTTAACATATAAAACTACGTATGAACCATTCATCCATATCATGTTGAAGATATTTTATTAAAGTTGTTTCTATCAGTTTGTATAATTTGCATTTGTTTTGTATAATCGAACCTCTAGCATAATGTAAAAACAATAAATAAATAAACCTTCATTTTTTTTTTTGAAATTTTCATAATAAATAAACTTTTTATCAGCTAGGGAACCAAATTATCTTCGACAAAAATTTGTAGTGATTGCCTTAAAATTGAAAGATTAAATGAAATATTATCAAATTTGTTATCAGAAAATGGTCATAGTTTCAAAATTATTTTGAATCATAAATTTCCTCATAAATTATGGTAAATCCAATATGAACCAAAATCGGTAGAGAATTGAACCAGTAAACTCGGTTTTAAGAAATTCATACGGCTAAACCGTTTCTCTTAGCTCTCATCGAGATTCTTTCTGCTAAGCGAAAACCAGACGACAGAAAAGCTAAAGACAAGAGGAGGAGGAGAAGATAACGAAGAGGAGAAAAGCGAGATTATGTTCTAATCTCGTGCTTCCAGTTCTAATAATTTTGTCTCCTTCCCCGGATCGGTCGCAGATTATCAATCTCCACCGCCGCCGGTATACGTCGCTTTTGTTTGTGTGTATTAGGAGAAGCAGCAGCAGGAGGAAAATTCAGCTTAAGTAAAGCCGCCTTTGATTTGACTTGAGGTCAGCGTTGTTTCATCTCCCAGATTTTTTTTTAATTTCTTTCGAATTTTATGGTAAGATTATCGAAAGATATTTAGATATCTTTCTTCTTCCCATTTTCTACGCAGTTTTTAAAAAAAAATTTGTCTTCATTTTTTCTGAAATCTGATTGAGAGATGGAAATCTGAAATGCACATCTATATTTGTAGATGTCTAGTAATTATTCGGTAGATGGAATCATTAAGTTGTTTACAATCTGAAAATGGATGGAAAAAGAAAAACATAATTAGTATCCATAGGTCTCTTAGAATTTGGCAAATGAGCATTATGCTGGAGATAATTGTACATTTGCTTCTGAGTTTATAGGTTTTAAGGATTTCTGGATTCCGCTGTGTTGTCAATTTGATTCATATGAAACTTTGTTCTTCGTTTTCACTGGAATTGCTCTGTTGCCCAGTTAAGTATTTTGGTGATATGGCATTGATGATGTTTCCGCATTTGCTCCGGCTTTGAAGAAAAGTGAAATGTTGGCGAGTTGGAAGAAGCCACACACAGATTGATGTTTTCGTCAGTCGACCTCTCTTGTAAATTTCTTTAAACTTACGGGGTCGAAGGTGTCTAGCATATGTGTTATTAATAAGATCAACAAAATATTATGGAGTCGGTTGCAGAGAAAAAATTTCCTCTCGATGCAAAAGATTACAAGTTATATGAAGAAATTGGAGATGGTGTCAGTGCCACTGTGCACAGAGCTTTGTGCATACCGCTTAATGCTGTAGTTGCTATCAAGGTTCTTGATTTGGAAAAGTGCAACAACGATCTGGTACGTACTCTTAACCATTCTTTTTTTTCTGGGTTATGAAAGAATGATTTGCTTATTCCCACTTTTCGTAACTTGTCTTTCCAGTGTAGTTTTCTGGTCTTACTTATTAAAGACATCATTTTAGCTTTCTCTTTCTTTCTGTTTTCCTCTTTCATGCTTTGATACTTGCGAGTCTAATTGCATTCAAAAGTAAAGAACTCCTAATGAATCTGTTAAATTGTTGTTGCAATTTTCAATCCTATCTTTTATTTTTGTTATTATGTTAAATTTTCACAAACTTAAGCCAGATGTAAAGAATTAGATGCAGCTATGAACACCATGGAATTCTTCTTAGGAACTAAATTGCTTGTAGGATGGGATCCGGAGGGAGGTGCAAACAATGAGTCTGATCAATCATCCAAATGTGTTACAAGCTCATTGCTCATTTACCACTGGACACCAGCTTTGGGTTGTGATGCCTTACATGGCTGGAGGATCCTGTCTCCATATAATCAAGTCTTCTTATACAGATGGATTTGAAGAACCTGTTATCGCCACCTTACTTCGTGAGACTTTGAAAGCTCTTGTATATCTTCATGCCCATGGGCATATCCATAGGGATGTGAAGGTATATGCTTGCATTATCTCCCTTAGTATAGTACTTTCCTCCATTATCTCGGGATGAAATCCATTTTCTATTGCCCTCCTCTATTGAGTGGTGGGGATGTGTTGTCGTTTTTATCAATACGCATGGCTTCCTTTGCAGGCTGGAAATATTTTGTTGGATTCTAACGGTGCGGTTAAGTTAGCAGACTTCGGAGTGTCAGCTTGCATGTTTGATACGGGAGATAGGCAACGATCCAGAAATACATTCGTGGGGACTCCATGCTGGTACTTTTTTCACATGTTCTATGGGATTATGCAAATACATCTTAGGCAGAATTTCTGATTCATGCTTTTTCTGCACAGGATGGCTCCTGAAGTTATGCAGCAACTACATGGTTATGATTTTAAGTAAGCTGGTGCATGCAAATTATAAACTCTACATTTACACTACAAAATTTACTATTCCACAATATTACGCTGGTGTAGTGTCTAATACATTTTCCTGTCACAGAGCAGATGTATGGTCATTTGGAATAACGGCACTTGAACTGGCACATGGTCATGCCCCATTTTCCAAGTATCCGCCAATGAAGGTAAAGTTATGATGATGTTATTTGATTTGTATTGATCTTCACAGCTCTCTGGTACTCAGTTTGTCTATCTTCTTTCTCTGGTAATCGCCGGCAGGTTTTGCTGATGACCTTACAAAATGCACCTCCTGGACTTGACTACGAGAGAGACAAAAGATTCTCAAAAGTGCGTGAGTGGTCACAGTTTGTTTGTATCAGTTTAGCTTGTTGTGTATGCTTTCCACCTTAATGGTTGCTTTGCCTTAACAGGCCTTCAAGGAAATGGTGGGTACATGCCTGGTGAAAGACCCAAAGAAGCGTCCAACATCAGAAAAGCTTTTAAAGCACCCATTCTTCAAACATGCGCGTCCAGCTGATTATCTTGTTAAAACAATTCTAAATGGTCTCCCTCCATTAGGAGATCGCTACAGACAAATAAAGGTCTCTACCCCATCCTCTGATTCCTCCAAACGTATTATTGCTGGGAAGGAAATTTCTGGAAAAGCTTGATTGATATTTGAATTTTTTTTCTTTCAGTCAAAGGAAGCTGATCTTCTAATGCAAAACAAATCTGAATATGAAGCGCACTTATCACAAGTAAGGATTAGGAAACAAAGATTTCACCCTTATGTTGGACAATATTATGCAATATGTCTTTAAGCTGCTAATTTTTTAGCTTGATAAAAGCAAGAACCATCTTTTGGTATCTAAGTTCGATTGTCCGTTTAAATTATTTTTACATCTAACTCATACTTCATGTTTCTCTGCAGCAAGAATATATAAGGGGAATAAGCGCTTGGAATTTTAATCTCGAGGACCTAAAGAATCAAGCTGCCCTTGTAAGTTAATAAATTTTCTATTTTTGTTAATAATACTGGGCAGGGGACTAACTTTGTTGGCCTTGTAGATTTCAGATGATGATAGTTCACATGCTGAAGAACCCGATTTCAACAGAAAGCAATGTGAAAGACAGGACGAATCTGTTCTTTCCCCTGAAAGAGTGAGCAGCTCAGCAACAGCTCCCAGTCAGGATGTATAATTTGAAACGATTCTCTTCTTCTGCTTTTTTTTGTGCAAAAGAAATGTTTCTCTATACTCTTATTTGCCTGCTTTTGGGGATCCAATTAATTTTTTTGAGTGTGATCATCTGAAACACAATGTCGACTCAATTTGTCTCTCTTTGTTTCTTTTCTTTTTTCAGGAAGAACTGAACGATATTCATGATTTAGAGAGTTCTTTCGCCTCATTTCCAATCAAACCTCTACACGCACTCAAGTACATCACATTCTCTAGATCTCCATTATCTTACTCCCAATAGATCTGGATAATATTGAGTTGAAGCTCTATGCACCTAGCACATATGATGGTTTCATTGAGTTTGTATAGTAGTTTGATAAATGTGCTCCTCATAAGTATTCCTTCTGTTTGGTATTGCGAAGCTACAACTTTTCTTTTTATTTTAAAAGAAGGATTGAACTTTATTATACATGTGCTATGATGCAGAGGCTGCTTTGATATCGGTGAGGATGAGGATAATGCAACTACCCCTGATTGGAAGGATGCAAATGTAGTGAATTCTGGACAACAACAGGTTTTAACAAAGACTTCCATTAGATCTCTGACCCATACCGCGAAAGAAGAGGACACTGCAGCACAAAACACTTCTTTACCACGTCATGTCATTTCCGAACAAAAGAAATTTTTGAGCGGTTCAATTATACCAGAGAGCACTTTCTCTCCTAAAAGAATCGTATCTGATGCTGACAGGTTAGCATTCTCAGTTACTTATTTTTAGTATTTTTTTCTATCTCAAAATGCTTCATTGACTTTGAAGCTCTTGCTCTATGCACTTGAATTTTAAAGCTACTTGACTTACTTCTGCAGGGAGTTTCAACAGCGTAGATATCAAACAGAGCGGAGCTACAGTGGATCATTGTATCGCCCAAAGAGAGATTCCGGTAACCTCCCATCTGCTAATTAGTCTACATGTAATTCTTGTAGAGTCATCAATTTGAATATGTTTTTGTGCAGCAGACGAGGCACCAGAAGCCCCGCATGTGGAGCACAAGGGACGGTTTAAGGTCACATCAGCAGATCTGAGTCCTAAGGTATAACAATTACCATAGTCTACAAAGTTCATATGGTTATTAATGTTCGTTGAAGCTGTATGGTCGGTCATACCAGAGAAATGATAGAAACATAAAAAAAAAGCATTGTGTAGTAGTTAATTGTGTTTATGAAAACTGAATATGTGTTTTTTTTGGTACAATTAGGGATCTACAAACTCTACATTCACACCATTTAGTGGTGGTACAAGCAGCCCGAGCTCCCTCAATGCAACAAACGCCTCAATCCTCCCATCAGTTCAGTTGATTTTGCAGCAAAACGCTATGCAACGGGTAAATTTTAAAACCACAAGGATATTACTTTTACAGTCGTTAGTTACATAAATATTCTTCTTTTGGCAGGAAGAGATTTTGAAACTAATGAAGTACGTGGAGCAAAACTCTGGTACTTTAATCCTCTTCATCTATAGATTGGTATTATATTTCGTTATTGTTGAATAATTCTGCATGAATGTTCTGAGTATTTATTTGTCCAATTTGATAGTCAAGCAACCTGGATCACCGGAGACAAGCATCGATGACCTGTTGCAGGTAAAAGAAGAAAAGGAACTTGTTTTCAAATTGTCATAAAATCATATTCATATCTATACTTCAAATATTTGACTAACCCGAATTTGATGTCATCTTTATGCAGTTGCCTCCTGCAACACTGCGAGAGAGAGAACTTCAGTCCCAAGTCATGCTGCTACAACAAAGGTAAACATATATATATATATATCCATCGTTTCCTTTCACGAAGACTCTAATTAGTAAACATAAACCTAAATATGAAATGTCACAAGGTGATTCTATCTTCACGTGACCAAGATAAAACATAAACCAATGTCTTATTCGTACTTAACATCAACACTGAATAACTTGTTTTCTTTTCATCTTTGATGCTAAAAGCTTTTCGAGCCTAACAGAAGAACTAAAGAAACAGAAGCTGAGAAATGGACAGGTTTCTCTTCATCACATTTTCTATTAAGATTCCCACATTAAATTATACAAAAGAGATCATGAGTGTAGCTTCTTCAAACACTAATAAATGGAGATCTGTTCTTATTCTATGCAGTTGGAGAATCAGTTGAATGCATTAACACAGAGAAACGATTGAGTTTCATAAGTCATCGAGACAACAAATCACAGGCTCCGGGATAAAATTGGGGATCTTAAGTTTAAAACACAAAATTCCCTTCCAGGGCAAAGAAGAAAGAGAAGTATTTGTGTGTTTTATATTTATTGGGTGTAATTTATTTGACAAGTTTATAGTATGTGTCAACTTAGACAGATCCTTTTTCCTTGTGGCCACTTATGTATGATTTATGATGTGGTATGAAAACTGCGTCCGTCTGTATTATTTGTTTTGTCTTCGTTTCTTTGTTTTGTTAAAAGAAAACAAAACAAAACAGTGTTATTATGATTGTTTATTGATGTTATCATGCGAAGAAAATGCGGGTGTGGACCTGTTGTTTTTCAATTACATAACTTCAATCATCAAACAAAATTGTCTTAAACTAAACAAAATTGCTATCTCAAAACGATATGGTTTTTATATCATCGAACTACCAAACTATAGAAATAAAATTAAAAAGTCCACACTTTCTTACTAAATTATTATCAACCAAGAAGCAAACAAAAACATATTTTCGTTATCTTTTCAACTGATAAATTACGGACAACCCAGGATTACCAAAGGCGATTCTCGATCACAGTTGCTACTATTTCCTTCAACGTTTCCTACAAAAAGAAAACAGAGAATCTCTCAATCATTGGTTTCATCATATGGATACTTTTCAAGAATCATAAAAAATATTTCCAAGGAAACGTCAAATTACCGAAGAATGATTTTTAAGACCAAGTGAGAGAACCAGTGGCTTCGAGGGAACAAAAAAACTGAAGAAATCAATAGAGTTTGTATCATTATAACACTTAGATCACTTTCTCGTATTCCATTTTCATCAGAAAACAGAAACAATTGAAGGTGAGAGAGAACCTTATGTGTTCAATGAGTCTTCGAGCAGTTGCTATCATCATTGGCTTCAAGAAACATAGTCGGTAAAATGTACAGTAAGATTTTGCAAGTATTAACTATATAAATCAATGTACTAGGATAAGATTTTTACCTCATCTCGCTTTCCAAATATCACTGAAACACTAAATGTTGGTTCAACAGACATCCCCTCTTCCTTCCTGTCAACAAAAGAAGAGCCTTCTGAAACATAAGTAACTCAGATGTTCTTCACCGACATTAGTAGATAGACAGAACAAATCAAGAACACTCAATTTCATTCATCAAAAATATCTTAGAACCTTGAACAATAACTAACTACATTATATCACAGACCGTGCATGCAATATAGTTAAGTAAAGAACACAAGTTGAGCACAAACCAGTTTTAACATATAGGCAAAATGAGAAGACTGAACAAATTAAGAACACTCAATATCATTCCATAAAACGGAGCGTAAACAAGAACATCATTAGGCATAACTCAGATGTTCACTTCTCAAGAAAAAAAACACAGTATAATGATAAAAGAGTAACATATATATATATATATATATTTGTGGATCAGAGACCTTGCGTGTAATATAGTTCCCATGGCTCCAATCTGTGTTGCTATAACCTGAAACAAGATTATGTTGAGGTTCAGAGAGACATCAAACGAAGTAATCTCTTACACAAACACAGATACACTCACAAGGATATGATCTTCATAGCTGCAGATCACAATCTCTGTCTTGTTTCCCTTTCAAACAAACACTAGAAAATTACTCTTTATCTGATAATAATACTCACAACACTAAAAAAATGTTTGGCAGATTGGATTTTTTTTTATGAGCTAACAAAATCAAAGCAGACGACACAGTATTTGATCGAATATAGACAAACGAAACACGATCTTCTCTTAAGAAAAAAAATCAACCAAAATCAATCGAGCAAAATCCCAAAAAATAATTCGATAAATTTTCAAATTACCTTACTTTCAAATGAGATATTTCTATGACGTACAGAAAAATTAGCGTCCAAGTTTTTCATTCTCAGTCTTGTTACTCTTCTTCTTCTTCTGCATAAACGCGTTCGCCTCTGACCAAAACGGTAGCGTTTAGAGAACAAGCTCAGAAATATTAAGCCCTTTAAAATAAGTCCATTAACATTTGAATTTAAAAGGCCCATTAATAATTCCCTTTATTCTCACTGAAAAAAAAAGATTTTTCTTGTCTTGAATTTTTTTTTATTTGTCGGATGAAAAAATTAGGAGTTCGACTACTGCACTTGCGTGGAAAACAAAATCATGCCGATGATGAATAAAACCTCTACGACAACATCAATAAATTAGAAAACGAAATTTACGAATTTATTACAAAAACCAAAAAACATGTTTTGCATGTGACTGACGACGTTAAATGAAACGACATAGACAACAAGAATTATTAATTTAATATATTAAAAAATAGAACTATATATTAAGTCCTCTTCAAAAGGTCAGAATTTCAACGCAGCCGGGGCGAAGCAACCAGGTGGCTCGGCGATTAAAAGTTAAAACAACCCACTCAAAATTTCCAAGCCGCCACTTCTTCAAGGTTCTTCCTCTGCCTCTTGATTGGTTGTTTATGTTCTGTGCTCATGTTGGAATGATTGGAATAACAAATAGCAATCTAAAATCCATGTCGGAATGTTTGCTCTCCTGGTTTTCAGTTTCTGTTGTAATTATTGGCCGGTTAAAACCGGTATTGTTAATGAAAAAGAAATGAAATTCAAAGAAGAAGAAAACTACTCACTCAAATCATTTCTATCGAATTTTTTTATAACGTTTCTACAATAACAATTAAAAAATTGTAGGTTATTCAAAACAGTGGGAGAAATCTACACAAAATGTTTTAAGAGAGACAGTCCCAACTAGAGAGATCTTCTATGTATTGATTTTTGTTGTTTTTTTTTTGTCAATAAGTTTTGATTTTTATTGTCATAACATACCATTACCAACCAAAGCTTCCACGTAAGCCCAATTATTTACTTCCACGTAAGAAACGTTATTTTAGTAACGACGCAGCATCAACTAACAAGTAACAATCGCAATTTCTGAAATCAGGCAAGGAAATAGAAATCCCGTGCGTGCGTACTGGTCATTCAACACATGCTTGTCCTAATACTCGCGCTTTTCCTCAAAGCCGAACCATTGAAGCCGATCTCCATTGCCACATCTATTTATCTGATCAATTTATTTATGTTTTTCTTTACTATGGAATATAACAATATTAATGTTTAATGGTAATTTTTATGTTGAGCATGATATAAACTATTTGTTTCTGGCCTCGTTGCTTCATTCTGTACTATATTGTTCTCATGATTAACAAGAAAAAAATTGAATATCTTGTCGTTTTACAAATTTACATTACGTACATTTTTAAAATACATGAATATCATTGGCCTTACGCGACCTTCTTAGCAAGAGTAATGGATTAAATTGTTTATTTAAAGAAATAGTTAAACCTTCTAAAAATGTAGTAACTCATAAAGTGGTAAATATATACGATCATTTGAGAAATTCAGAGTATTTTTTTTATCAAATATAACATAAATATATATAATAGGATTTGGTGAGAATGTATGACACGGTTATGTCATTTTCGTTGCGTTACAAAAAGAATGAGTCATACGGTTTAAAACATGAAATTTTTTGACATTTTTGGGGTGTAAATTTTGACCTTTTTTAACAGTAACCCATAAAAGTAACACCGACACGACTCGGTGACAATGTGATGATGCACCATTAATAATTCACTTGCGTAAAACAAGAGTCACATAATTCAAACATGAGAATTTTGCAAGATTTGACATCTTTTGGAAGTCTATTAGTATTGGCATTATTCACATCAGGAAAATAATGGGTCAATGATCTTTTTGAAAACAATGAAAAATAGTTACTTATTTTTTTGACCATAATGATCGGTTTGGACTTAGACAGAAACCAAGTAGAGGCAGAATAGGTCAATTTAAATTTAAATCCACGACCACTAATCTAGTTTGATTTATTTTAACGGTGTATAATTGGTCTTTTAAAAATGGTTAGCTATCTGATTTTTCTTGACCCAAAAAGCCCTCTCTGTTTTCCAAATATTTTGGTGTGATAAAATTGGCAAACTAAATTACATATTTTTTCCAAACCTCTTTAACAATTATCAACCCCGTGTTTCCTAAATCCTAGTAAAAACATAATTCTGAAATACTTAAAAGATATGGTTTTGTCCTTGCTAAACTAGATATTTTGTGTGTGTTAAAATGTGATTTAAACAAAACAACGTTTTTTTACAAACTCCTAAGTAACTCAATTAGAGAAACACAAGAATTAAACCAACTGGTGTTACTAAACTTTTTTCAAACGTTTGCGTAGTAGCAGTACAATGAATTTATATGGGATGAAGACCTTTTCGTGATAAGGCTCTTGTTGAGTTACCTCTATTGGAAAACCACAACTGTAACAGTATGCCTACAACAGACGTGTGATGATCGGATCGCTTTAATCGTGCCTCCAAGTCCAAACATGCTCTAATTCAGAGTTGTAAGTTGATAGCTGTTGTTACTCTCTTTCCAAAACTGACATGCACATCACCAATTTTCACAGTAATACTAGTGATTATTTTCTTATTTGGCGATCGGGTGAGGATTGAGGAGGTATTCCACTTGGTTGGGATCAATCTGTGGGCAAACTTTTCAGTAGCCCAATTTCAGACTTGATTATATAAAATATAAACTAGATAATTAGTCATTTCATTGTTCACATACTTTAATATTTGTTTCCAATTATATACAAATTTCTCTAGAAATATCATTTTGTTAAAGAAAAAATTATATCATTTGTAATTAATATATAAATGTAAAATGTTTATCGACCATTAATAACAAACTAAATTCGAAAGCTATTAAATATTATTTTTTCTTATATATATATATTAAAACATTGACGAAAACACCATATATATTTTATAGCAAAACATAGGAAACCAAGAATCTAATTGAAAATTGTAATTGGCATAAAGTAGTGGTTTTTCTATATAATAAAGTATTTAGGAATGAAAATAAAATAAAATTTATACAAGTATTTGATTGGCTTTTACTTGTAGTGGTTAATAACCTTAAGCCGAGCCGAGCCGAGCCGAGCTGAGCTACTTGTCTAAACACTTGCATTTCTTCAAAAAGATCAAAGACTCTTTGCATATAGTGTGTGCGACATGTAACGGCCTCTGCTCTTTCTCTCTATATATATCGTCTTCCTCATATCTCATTCCTTTGTGTATCTCTCTACCTATCTCTGAGCTTCAGAAGCCAACGAAACAACAAGAAGTAAAGGAGACGGTGAACAAAGAAAGAGAAGTCTTAACTCGTTCATTTGTTTGTATTTTTTTAACTCCGGCGCTATGAGGATTTTACGTGCGACGGAGATGTTCTCAGCAGAGCTGAAGGAGTTCATGTGCGCCGCTGTGCAGAGGAGAAGAGACGAAGATGGGTTTGGAGGCTCTCGTGGTGGTAAATCAAGAAATGCGATGGATCTTGATTCCGACGCCGGAAACAGTTTGGTTTGTGTAACTGGTGGCGTTTCTTATCTTGGTCGTGCCATTGTTAAACGTCTTCTTGTTCATGGATACTCTGTAAGAATCGTCGTTGATTGTCAAGGTAATTTTTGATCGGTAATGTTTTAATTATTGGAAATATAATCGATGTGGTGATTCAGTTTCATTTGGTAGATTAGAAAAATGCGTTTTAGTTTAGTGATTGGTAATGTTTGTTTCTTTCCTAATTCTAGATTAACTTTGCTGACTCGATTTTTATTTCATATCCTAAAATCAATATATAATTATGGAGTTACTAATCTGATTTAAGATTATTTTTCTTCTGATAAATCGAAAATCTGTAGATTATGCTTGCAAATTTGAGGGCTCAAGTTTGATTTTTTTTTTTTGGTTTAATTTTACTTTGAAAATGCAGAGGACAAAGAGAAAGTGAATGAAATGGAAGCTGACGCAGAAATGGCGTCGTTTAGCAATAGGATTACGTCAGTAATATCTCGAATAACAGAGCCAGAGAGCTTGATTAAAGCATTTGATGGTTGTGCTGGCGTTTTCCACACCACCGCATTTGTCGATCCCGCTGGTATCTCTGGCTATTCGGTATGTTTTAATTTCATATATCTTCTATTACAATGTATATGTGTACAATGGAGAGTATGTATATCTATACTCATGAGTACTTAATGCGCAGGACCAGTCACGTTTATATTTAACTCTTCACAACATTTCTTTTCACGGGAAATTGCATAATAATTGTATTTTATTTTATTTTTTGCATAATTTTACTTAACAATTTAGTTTAAAAGCACATCTTAATGGTTTACGTGTGTCCAGTGTGAATATGAAAAATGAATAGCTTCATAGATGTGTCAAATACTTGTAACTGATGTAGAATTAGTCGTTCCTTCGTTTTGTTTCTAGAACACCTCTTTTATGGTGGCTTTGCTTTTCGTTAGTAAAGGTTGTTAAGAACCTTAGTTTTCTGATTGTTGGTTGGATACAAGTACATATTTTCAACCATAAAATTCAATGCCCTTGGTACTTTTGCCTTCAAAAATTTAGTTTTGTTGTCTTCTTTCTTGGTTCTGTTTTCTTTTTTTTTTGTTGAAACAAATTTCAACCTCAATCAAATGAAATGATAGTGAAAGAGTTGATAGTTCTTTGCAACCAAAAAATAATTAAATAGAGTTGATAGCTATTGCATTATGAAATTTCAACCCTTCTCTTTTGAATATACTAAAAATATTTATTTGAGATTTCAGCGATATTTTCTTTTTTTGGTTGACATTAGACAATATTCATCCTCAACCACCTGATTCAGCATTAAGTCATAGAGTACTTAGTTACAATTATAAAATTTCTACTACTTGTAGATTTCAGAGTAACTGTGAATGCCCTTAGAAAGATTGTTTACCTACTGACAGGGATAGCTACCTTGAAAAGGGTTTGTGGTTCGTACCAATACCCTTCTATGGCCTCTATTAAATGTAAAGTGTACGCACCAAAACCTTGATTCAGTAACAACATACCACACATGTCATCATAATATCAATAACCAAAAAAGACTAAACTAGACCTACCGATTTGTGTAAAAGTACTACTCCAGAGTTCATTTTTAAAAGTCTTATTCACTCTGTCTTAACCAGCCATTCTAGGTAATTTTATCTTACGGGTTAAGAAGCATAACCTATTTTCATTGTTGATGTTTTGCAGAAATCAATGGCTGAATTAGAAGCAAAAGTGAGCGAGAATGTAATAGAAGCTTGTACAAGAACAGGGTCAGTGAGGAAATGCGTCTTCACATCATCTCTCTTAGCCTGCGCTTGGCAATACAATTCCTTTAACAATCTTGATCACTATGTTATGAACGAAGAAAGCTGGAGTGATGAACAACTCTGCATCGATAATAAGGTAAATTTAAAAAAAAAAACATAATTTTCATATGTTTATATGTTAGCTACTTAGCTGTCGAGTCAAACATAATTAACATTCCTTTGATGCTACTTCCACAGCTTTGGTATGCACTTGGAAAGCTCAAAGCCGAGAAAGCTGCGTGGAGAATCGCAGAAGAAAAAGGATTAAAGCTTGCAACTATATGTCCTGCTCTTATAACTGGTCCTGACTTCTTCAACCGTAACTCTACTTCAACCTTGGCTTATCTCAAAGGTAACTAAATTAAAACGAATCTTAATAGCTTGTAATGAATATGAATCCAAACTTTAGTAGCCGTCCAATAGTATTGTTAATATATACATATAAATAGCTGCAAACAAATAGTATTAGCATATCTTTACGTAGTTCACGGGAGTCGACAAAAAACAGCTAATAAGTTGTTGACTTTTTTTACTAATTTACAATTGTTTACAAAAATGCAGGAGCAAAAGAGATGTATAGAAACGGATTATTAGCGACAATGGATGTGAACAGGTTGGCTAAAGCTCACGTATGTTTATGGGAAGGTTTGGGTAATAAAACGGCCTTTGGTAGATACATTTGTTTCGACACAATTCTGTCTAGAGATGGTGCTGAAAATCTTGCTAAAGATATTGGTGTTCAAATCGAGAAGATTTGTGGTAGCAGCTGCGTTTCAGACGCAAACGCAGAACAAGAAGCAGAAGCTTCTCCTCCTAAATTACAATTATCAGATAAAAAGCTATTAGATCTTATGTCAAGAACTCTACGATGTTGCTACCATGAAAGTTAACTAGAGACGACAAAAGCTCAAAGGAGCAGTTTTAAGCAATTGATCTGATGATTAGTTATTAATTATCCTTATAATTTTAAAATCATTATATTATTGTAAGAAATGCGGGTTTTTTTTTTGTGTGTGGAGGGAGCCAGGGAGGTTGTTGCAAAAGGGCGGTAGAGTTGGTGGTATTCCGTTGAAAGTTTATAAAATATACGAAAATTTGAAATATTTTTTCCTTTCTTGGATAATCAAACAATTAAGTCAAAAACAAGCAAATAAAGGCAGTTTCAAAAATACGTAAATTTTGGTTCTAGCAGGTGCAAAAGTGATTAATGACGAACATTTTGCCATTCTAAATCAAACGTAATTTTTGATTTTTATGCTGTAATTCATCGAAAATAATTCAACATTTGAATGAATTAATAATTAGTTCATCCAACACGCAACCGGTACGTACATCCATGATCCAACAAGCAATCTGATAGAACCAAGGAAGTACAGTTTAAGACATGCGTTATTATATAAATGGTAATAGTTATATAGTAGAACGAATGATTAAGTGAAGAAGACTGATGTGTCGTGTGTAGCCTAACGGCGAAGCGACTTTACTTATTTGTAATTTCTATGTACAAGAAAAAAAGAGCATCAATCTCAGTCGGGGATGTGGCGACCTGAGAGAGTACATTCGTGTTAAGTAGTAACTTCACGAAACCTCAAAAGCGTAATAAGTAAAATAAATATGTAGGGTGAAATAACTTGATTAACAAAAAAGAAAATAGTGTAATTGTGAAAGGACCAATGACAAATGTTTATCACTAGGTAATGCCACCCCAATAAAAATACGAAATATTTCATCTCCAAACACAAAAGTAGTTGTGATGATTTATAAAATACGGTATATAATTAGAATGCAATTAAAAATATTTGATAACAATCTTCAATGTCGTAAAGATGAAACAGGAAAAATAACTCTACAACCTCTGCAAGAGTCAAGTCAACATCTTTCATTTTAATAAAAAAAAGAAAGAAAGAAAAGCAACCTCTTCATAATCAATATGCCCATAAATAAATAGTTCCTTCTTAAATAGTATATATATTTATCGTTTTACTGAAGATTATAGTAGGGAGTTTCCTTGTATACTTTCTAGGACTATTATGATATTATAGGGTTATTGGTAATATTCTATTGTTTCACAAATCACAAGTTAAGTAAGAGGACTAAACTGTAAATGCACAATACTATATACCTCATGTGTATTGCTTTCTAAATTGTATATTTTTTATATTACGGGCCACGTAATTGGGCAATGAAAAGACCAGGTCCATGTGAAAGAGAATCCTTCCCACTAACATCCACGTTAGCACATTAATCTTTTAATTGTCTCTTACTAATTATTAATTAACTACACCATAAAATTTTCTTGGTACAACAATCTGAATCTTTTGTTCGCATAAGCTATTATCAGATAACCTTTCATTTAAAAATATTTTCTTAATTGAAGATTAAAACGTAAAAGAGAATGCTACGATCAAGACAACTTTTTCATCCGATTTCAAAACTAAAAATTAACAACGAAAAATTAACGAGACACTACCAGCCTACCACAAACTCAAAGAGCCAAAAAAAATAAAATAATTCATTATTACTTATCCTTAGGAAAACTCCTTTCCAAAACTTTATATATCCGATGGTAAAATTCCCAAAATATAATAATGGATCCGTCCTCCCACGCGCTCCTTCAAATCTCTAATCTAGTTAAACCGTAACTACTCTATTTTTTTACATGTACTATAGGATATTCGATTTGAATTTGAAAAAGCATCGAACTTTATAATAAGAAAACGAAGTCGTTCCATGCCGTAGTTTACACGCGCCTAATAGAGCGTGAGGGAGTAATGAATCTAAACCTGAACTGTGTCGGTCATTAAGTGCATGGAAAATCTCGAGTTGTTGTTTCCTACATCACTCTGTTTTAAGTAAATTTTTTACTATTTCCTATACGTATCAACTTGTAAGCAAAACTTTTTCAAACTTTGATCCATAAATTTAATACTAATTTGATGTATCTCGTATATATATACAGTGTAGTAACTAAAGCTCAATCTTCTTTTGTTTTTAAATATCTGTATTAGCAGGACTTTGTATTGATGGAGGAAAACCCGCATCGAGTTTCACGTAGAAACCATGGCGGGACCCACTACCAAAACGACACCGTTGACAAAGAGAACCGTCGACGATGGCATTACAACCACCAAACTCACGGCGACGAAGATAAATGCTCCGGGAAGATATGCCGGTCGTGGGCAGCAGCTGCGATTGCCGACTGTGTAGCGCTTTGTTGCTGCCCATGTGTGATCATAAACCTTCTTACTCTCACTTTCGTCAGGGTCCCGTGGATGATCGGACGGCGGTGTCTTGGAGGCGGCAGGCGGAGGAAGAAGAAGAAGAAGCGGATGCTACTACAGAGGAGACAATGCCGCGGGCAAATCAACGGTGAAGATGAGTTTCAACATTATCATAACAACCACCGCTGGTTTGATACCCCAGAGAGGAACGAGAAATGCGGCGGCGTCGTCGGAGGATGTTGTGGCGGCGGAGATTATGACGATCACCGGTTTGTGGTTGAGAGAGATGGGAGTTTAACAAAGGAGGAGGGTGAGAAAACGACATCGTTCATAGGAGATCATGATGAGTCGAGAATAAGCGCAAGAGTTGAAGCCGAGAGAGTGTGGTTAGAGTTGTATCAGATTGGTTATCTTGGCTTTGGTAGAATCTCCTTTACTGGAATTCAATGATTCATCAATCTGTAGAATCTTAGTAATTATATTCCAAAATATATAATGTGAATTTTTTTTAGTTTGTGTTCTATCTATGATAGATAGATCTCGGACCTCTCGGTAACGAGCGTATTCGCATAAATATATCTCGAGTATCTGTATCAGAGTCACATTTGTATATCAAGAAATATAACTGCAAAAACTGTTCACTCAATCAAAATATCCTGAAAGCCAAAAAGTTTTCTGTTTAAGAGACTCCTTCCGTTAAACGGTTAAAGTTTTGATTTATAACAATAAATGCGGAAAACGTCAAAGAGGAAAAGTGGTTCTTGGTAGATTGATTTGTAAAGAGTTTCGATAACTTTTAAATTTCATTGGAACTAGTTTACGAATTTTTAAATATAGTATACAAATTATCATGTTATTATTGGTTATAAAACTATATTCCATAGCTTTTGTTATTAAAAAATTTAGTCACCATTAATTTTGTAACTCTGTTACACACTAGTCTTATTGGAATGAGTTCATAGCATTGCATATATATTCATAAAACACTTATTTCGGATTAGTTTTTCTTGAGGAAAGCCTATTTCTCCAAGCTTATGGATTAGTATTTTGCTGCAAGAAAAAGAAAAGAAATATTGTAGAGTTTTATCATATTTGTTTGAAGCAATACATGAATTTTTTACTTAAATCGATGCACTATAACAAAACCAAGCTAGCCTACCAGAAAACTAGAACACGAACCAGAAAATTAGATTGTTAGGGTAGATACGAGGCCCACTAACAAATATCGTGGGTTTTTTGCACTAAGCGTAATCAGTGTTCACCTGTCTCGTCTCGTCTCCATCTCTACAAATCTCCAAATTTACACACACACACTCACGACTCATCATCAAGATATGATCTAAAACACCATAACATTGTCGGACAAACGCAATTTACAATTTCTAATAAGCCTTCCTCTTGCTTCAGGGTTTCTTGCGCCATGATAATCCTGGATCTGTTTGTGAATGCTTCTTGGGATGTTATCGTTTATTTTCATGTCCTGTGAAGGTTCTTGAAATAACAGAGTACGAAGGAAGTATTAAAGAGCTGGAGCCAATGAAGCATTTCTTGGAGGGAATTGTCATGTCTTGAGCTCGTTAAAGTTTGCGCCTCCGCAATAGACGACAAGGAGAAGTTGCAGCTCACATTGGATTTGCTAATGCTTCCTAGAGCTTCTTCCAAATGCAAGGTCCAGGTGAAGTTTTCTTAAAAATCACCATATTGTCTTACATTTTTGCACAAGTCTGTTGAAAAAGGAATGTACTTACTGTTGTGTTGAACCACATTGATCCCTCATACGTAGTATATTTGGTTTGGGTTTTATTAGCAATCGAAAAACTGAGAAAACAGTACGTTATGAGTCTTTATGACACGCTATTAGGAAAAAAGGTAGCATATACGAAGAGCATTTCCATAAAACCGTTCAAGTATAAACTATCATTTTTGAAAGGTAAAAAAGTTGAGGTGGGTTTAGAAACTACACACACAAACACAATGACATCACCATCAACGGATGATATAAACCGTTGTAAAATCAGACATTTACTTCTTTCTTCTCCACACTCTCTAATGGTCTCTTCCAAGTGCAAAAAAGTGTTCCAGCAGATTCTTCATGCCTACTCAATCAAAACGAAGGTTTGATCAATATTTGTAGCAACAAGGTTAATAACACAAATGATCATAATATCATCACCAGAGTTTGCATATGGAAAGGAATAGGGCCAATATTTCTGTGGATTGGTGGGTTTCAAGGAAAGAGAATAAACATAGATGATACATCTGCTATCTCAATATACAAACCTTGGCTGCTTCAGCCATAAGGTTAACAACAGCTTTCTGGCTCAACTAAGTGAGTTCTATTCCTCAATACCGAAGATATACCCAGTAATGATGAGCATACAATCTAAAACCCTTAAGGGTGTCATTTAAGAGGCAGCAATACTTTCAAAAGAGTGTTCCTTTCAATTTTTTTCTACTTAGTTTTACAAAATGGGGTATTTAGTAATTTACCTTGCTAGCGATGTTGTTGGAGAGCCAATCAAGGCCTTCATAGAGACCTTCCCCAGATGTAGCACAGGTGCTTTGAATGTACCTGTTAAAGGCAAAAACATAAGAACAATCTACCATACCGTAATAATCTATATAACCACATCTCGGACATAATTCTAGACAGAAGATAACTTTACCAATGGCGTTGGCGAAGAGAGTGAAGACCAAGCTTGTCAGTTATTTCTGCAGCATTCATTGCATTGGGAAGATCTTGTTTGTTTGCAAACACAAGAAGGACAGCATCCCTCAGTTCATCCTGAAAACATGGTTTGAATCAAATTGCGGAAAGCTGTTTCTACCTTACTGTGATTTAAAAGAAAATCTTAAAGAAAGCTAACCTCGTTTAACATGCGATGTAACTCATCCCTTGCTTCCACAACTCTGTCCCTGTCGTTGCTATCAACAACGAATATAAGACCTTGAGTGTTTTGGAAGTAGTGCCTCCACAGGGGACGAATCTGTATTTCAAGTAAGTCTTATTAATGTCAAATAACAGCAAAAATAAAGAAGACAGACAATTCAAGAAATTTGAGGAGATAAAACTACATGAACGCAGAAATTTACTAATTAAATTGAGCTTGCATGATACACATAACCACGCAATACGAAAGATTAGTACTAGTCATATCAAAACCATTGACATGGCGAGCAGCTTGAAATAAATCATATGCAGAGCATAAAGTATAACGAGGACACCATACTATGATCTAGGCAAGACTTAAAATGTGTTTACCTTGTCCTGACCCCCCACATCCCAAACAGTGAAGCTGATGTTCTTGTATTCAACAGTCTCCACATTGAATCCTGGAAACATAAACATGAGAAGCAAAACTTAGATGAATAAAAACTGGAATGTACGGTTACATAAAATCCAGAGAGTCATACAAGTAAGAAACATTGACAAACACTCTGATTAGAGGAATCCTTAAAACTTACCAATGGTAGGGATGGTTGTGACGATTTCACCAAGCTTGAGCTTGTACAAGATAGTGGTCTTACCAGCAGCATCAAGACCTACCATCAGAATCCGCATTTCTTTCTTGGCAAAAAGCCTGCTGAACAACTTCGTGAAATTAAGCCCCATTTTCTTTTAGCTAGCCCTAAGATCCAAAACAAACCATAATAGAATAAGCAAAAGCTCTATATAACTGAAGAACAACAAATAATAAATCTATCTGCAACACAATCAGATTGAAAAACTTGATCGATCTGTCTAATTAAGTTCCAAACAATATCATCACAAAACCAAATTGAAACAATATCGATAAACAAATCCTTGAATAAAGCCAAGTGATAAAATTCTAGAAGCACACCACTAATTCTGAATTGAGGGAAAAATAGCTCGATCAATAGATCTTATTTAACTGCAGAATATGAAAATAGATAGAAAACAACAAATCCAACACCGGAATCAATGAACAACATCTTTAGACCATGAACAAAAGAATAATAAACCAGAGAATCTATGGATCAATCTCTTAATAAGCTAACAAAGATGCAGATCAAAATAGAGAGAATCAATATACCAGAGATGATAGAGAAAGGATGATACAGAAATTTTGAATCGATGAATGGCATAAGAGAGTTCACCTTTCGAAAAAGCTCCAAAGAAGGATCTGTTGTCGTAGAGCAAGCCGCGAGTTTCGAAGAGAAAATGTCTCCCTCTCTCTCTCTATATCTCTCGTTCTCTCCTCTCCACTAATAATAGAAGAATATTTATTAATCTGGTATCATATTTGTTCTTATATTTAATTATTACCCCAGTTTAATTAAAATTGGCTACCTTAGAATCTATATTTTCAAATTTGGTGCCTATAATATAGCAATATTACAAAAATAACACTCAATCTCTTATACTCTCCACACAAATTCTGTTTTCACTCTCTCCAGTCACTTGACTGTAATTGCTATTCCTCTCTAGCCATGGCCGTGTGTAACTGCTTCCTCCAAGCTCCACAGCTCTCTCCATTTTTCTTACCGGTTATCTCTCACCGAGCTAATAATCTCTCCGCTGGTTATGCTTGGTTCAAATCCACTGTCATGTTCTCCTCCGCCGTGAACCGGACTACACCTTTGACATCTCCGGTTCGAGCTGAATTAAAGCGCATATCACGCAAAGACGATGAAGTAGCTTTGAGTAACTTTCTCTTATCTATTATTTTACACACTGAGGATTGATATTATAGTAACTATTAAGTTTCATTTAATTCGGTTTATGTATATGATTGTATTTTTACACATTTTGATTGATTTGAGTTTGTTTGGAATTTGTGATAATATTTAAGCTTCTGATCTTCAATTTGAGACGCCTTTGAAGATTGTTGAGTATCCGGATCCTATACTACGGGCTAAGAACAAGAGGATTGGTGTTTTTGATGAGAATTTGAAGAACTTGGTAGATGCTATGTTTGATGTTATGTACAAGTAAGTCCTACTATCCTATTAGCTCTGCGAGTTATTTGTATGTCGTTTTATTTATTTATATGGAAATGCGAGAGAAATCAATATTAATCTGATATTTTGCTTCTCATTTGATGTTATTGTTGTATAGTTTTCAATGTATTTAGCTATCTGGGACTAGTCTATGCGTTTTTGGATTATAATGTAAGTAACGTAGTACTTAATGACACAGACAGACTGAGAATGATAATGTGATTACTGCTATTTGACAGAACTGATGGCATCGGACTCTCAGCACCACAAGTAGGTCTCAATGTTCAACTCATGGTATTTAATCCGGCTGGGGAGCCTGGAGAAGGAGATGAAATAGTTCTTGTGAATCCAAAAATCAATAAATATTCCGATAAATTAGTACCATTTGACGAAGGATGCTTATCCTTCCCGGGGATCTATGCTGAAGTAGTTGTATGTCCATCCCTTTCTTGACTAAATTACATTTTCAACAAATTGGTGTTTTACGTCTTTGGTTAACTTGGAGTTTTTTGCTTTCAGCGGCCACAATCTGTCAAGATTGATGCAAGGGACATCACTGGTGCAAAATTTTCAATCAGTCTATCACGTTTACCTGCACGAATCTTTCAGCACGAATACGACCATTTGGAGGTTCTTTCTCCACTTTGATTTTGTTATATGTTCTTGATTGAACAGCTATGATAAAACATTAAATACATATACAGTCAGTTCAATGGCTGCCGTTGTGTTTAGATACAACCAGAGAGATAGATGGTATATTTTGATATTTCAACGCTGAAAAGTGTCCTCATTACTCATGGGCACTTTCCTCTTTAGTACCTTTGCTACTGGGCATGCATTTTTTTACTTGTTTTCGTGGAGATGTTTGGTGTTGCTGTATGTGAGTATTACTTGCAAGCTTTTGTTATGGTCTGATGGAATGATCTGTGAATGACAGGGAGTTCTCTTCTTCGACAGAATGACGGATCAAGTTCTTGACAGCATTCGTGAAGAGCTAGAGGTGAGTAAAACTGTAGCAGGACAGAGTTTAAAGCCACAATAATCACTAGTTAAATTTTGAGGAGAAAATCACCCTTTTGTACTTAGTAGTGATTTTGGTGAACATCTTTGCACTAGTAATCCGTTACCTTTAAATGTTTGTTATCATTGTAATTCTACAATATTCCTGACAAGTTTTGTACCGCAGGCTTTGGAAAAGAAGTATGAAGAAAAAACTGGATTGCCAAGCCCTGAAAAAGTACAAGCACGACAAAAAAGGAAAGCAGGAGTTGGTTTTGGCAAACGTTGATGAGACATTCTCACTCAAATCTCCTTTCATCTTCGTGTAGGATTTGTGTAAAACTGTCATTTCTGGGTTTGAGGTTTTATTCTTTGTTCTCTTCGCTTTTTGTCCTGAAATTTTTATTCCTGTTTTCCGATGCAGGATTTAACTATGGTATAGGAAGACAAATATAAAGAAACAAATTTACCTTTCCAAATCTAGAGGAGCACATCTCATTGTGTGATGCAAGTCTCCCAAACAGGATATATTGTTCAGAGGCTAATCATGTATTTTAGAATCTTTTTTGTCTGAGTAATATATTTATTCTGATTCTGTTTTGTGCTATTATCTAATGTTAGCCTTAGCTTGAGCCTTTGAACTGCATTTAGAGTGTCCTTTCTGGCTAAGTTCAACCATGACGTGGTTTATTCTTTGTCACGAAGTTAAATGCGTTAGTTGTTTACTTGTGTTGGAATTTTTGGTAATATACACTTTTGATATATTTTTTAGATCTCATTTTCTACATTTTCTTTGCATCTCTCAGATGATGTAACTTGTTTAATGGAGTATGAAAGTCATAATTGTTTGCTTGTGTCCTCACAGATGAAATCGTTCCTTCGGCTTTGGGTTGGGACCTCTTGTTTTGACTTATGACCAATTCAATAACTCGTTTGCAACAGAATGCAATAAATGACCATGCAATATGTTACATTTTATTTTCAGTTTATTTATTCAAACTAGTATTAGGCAGACCATGGGAATCAATCCTTCTTTATTCATGTTATTCTATCTTAACATTTTAAACTATTTCTTTCTCTAATATCAGCAAGCATCATTGTTAGCCTGAGTTGCAGCTCTTGTTGACTTTCCTGTTTTCAAACACTGAATTGGCGGAATAGTCTTAGTTTTCAGTTCACCATGTGCTTCCCAGCAGAAAGGCAAATTTGCTTGATCTGTGGCCGGCTTAAGCTCTATGGTCGACAGTGAGATCCCTGTGCAGGGCAAGCTATCACTGCAGGCAAAGCGTACAGGTTCCCTTGTGTAGGTACCTTTTATGTTTATGTAGTTTATGTTTGATACAGCGACTGCTGAAGTTTTGTTATGGCATCCTCCACCGTCACAGTAATATTGATCTATTACTATTGGATTGGCTACTTCGCTGACTTGAATATTTGAAAACATAACGTGATTTACAGACCCTGACCCTCCCTGCCATTAACAGAAAAAATTCAGCATATTTGAAGTGTGATCACATGCTTTTTTCAGTTGTCTATGCCTCTTTTCTGTTATGCAAATGATTCTGCAGGAGAATTTACCTGCCAAGACTTTATTCGAACACCATTCATAGTTTCATGCATCGTGACATCACGGACAGTGATGTTTGAAACACACGCCTTTGTGTTGCCCTTTCCCAGTCCTCCAATGCTAATTCCATGGCCAGGCCCACAGTCTACATCGTGTATGTAGATATTCGAGCATCCAGTTTGAATTGATATACAGTCATCCCCTGTAAAATGTAGGAAACTTTTATTTCTTCATCCTGGCAAGTTTCATCATAGCTTCAGGAAATTTATAATGATTTGACTTGTAGTGTCTTATTGTGAATGAGTTGACTTGTAGTATTTTAAATTTAACATGTTTGAAGTCTGTGGTTACCACAAGCCAGCTTGCTGCGGTAGATAACGGCATCTTGAGAGTTTTGCAGGTGGATGCCATCTGTGTTTGGGGAATCTCCAGGGGATGAAGTTGTGAAATCAAACACTTGAATGCTTATGCAGTTATCAAACTTGAGGTGGGTTTGAGGGCTGTTCTGTATGGTTATTCCATTGACCGTTACATGGTTACTACCGTAGAACCTCAAAGCCTATATACCAAGCAAGGTAAATCCAAATAAGTTATATTTCGAAAGTTTATTTTAATTTGGCTCTATCCATGAGATTTAATTAAGTACAACTTACTGTTGGTTTGGTGATTGGCATTTTCGTACCTAGTTGTTCCTTCATCTTTCACAGTTGATAAAGAACAGAAGTAGAGGTTATTCGCAATTGCAAGCTAGATTGTCCAATTTTGTTTAGCTAAAAAATTGAATTTAGTTACCGTGTCGTTTCTAGTTATTGACTCTAACTCATCTTCTGGATCATAATCAGGGGACTTGTTCCACCATACTGATCCTCGTCCATCAATTATCCCTTTTCCTTTTATAGTGATTCCTTTAAGTGATTTGAATTCTATCCATTGCAATAGACCTGATCCCCATGCACTTGAACCCGTAGGAGCTATGATCTTTCCATTTAACTATACAGTATCGAAATACAACAGTGGTGATTATATAACTATAAATGCTTGAGTAACATTTTATTGTTTCTTTCAATGGGAATTCACCTGAAACACAATGTTCTCTTTACACTCATTTCCCAGGAAGGAAACAGGTCCAACAAGGAACCTAGAACCAGATGGAACTAGTAATGTGGACGCTGCCACCTTACAAGCTTCCTTCCAAGCATCTTCAAAGGCCTGCAATATAAACGGTTTACTGATCATTAAAATCTTTATTTTATTGGTTGGTATGATTCCATTATATATCGATAAAAAGGTATCTACGCTGCTAAAGCATAGAAATGCTTGTTCACCTTTGTGTCATCCCTTTTCCCATCACCTTTTGCGCCATAGTCGAGCACATTGAGTGTTCTAGAACTTTTCATTTTGGCGGTAGACCTAGCGTCACAAGTTCCGAACCCGGAAGAGAATAAGGATACTGAAAAGAGAAATATTAGAGTAAGGCATTTCAGGGTTAGTGTATACATCTTTAATATCGAGAAATCTAGGAAGAATTTGTTTATGGGAAGAATATGTTTAGATATATGGAATGAAGAGGAAATGGAAAATGTAGGCTCATATATATAAGCAGAGAAGGATACTGTTACACATATGAGTTTTGAATCTATGAATACAGTTAAACAGTTGGATGAGGACAAAAGCTTTGGAACGCTCTTTCTATTCAAGCATGTTCTACTCATTTGCTATATTTTATTGAATTGGCAAAAAATGAATAATAAAAGCTGATGGGGATTACTTGCTTGGCCAGCTTGTTCTATTGACCACATTATCACACTTAACTTGCGATTTGGCTTTTATCTGTTCTTGAACATCATCATACGACATCATCTTTACTTGGCCTTTGATTTTTCTTGAATAGGCGTGTTACTTAGAATTTGTTTTGGTCGCCACTAAGATCTTAGCGTTCTCTAGCATTACTTAGAAGTTACATTAAATGGCTATGTAGTACTGATATTGAGGTTTGTGTGCAGTTCTTAGTCGCGAGAAACAACGGATGACTTTCGTTTAAAACAAAACATGTATCCAATCAGATACTTAACCTATCTTGGTAAGGTCTTCGGTTAGATGAAAACCAAAATCCATTTATCAGGCAACACTAGAAATGACAAAGGCTATTTGAAGAGTCAAGAAAAGTTGCCAACTTGCCAACATGGTGAGGTAAGTTACGTACTTCACCATCAGTCATCAGATAATCTTTTTTTTTTAATTTGTAATTCCTTAAATTAAGCGCCATAATTTAGGGTGTCAGTGAATCTTTAAAAATGCTAAGTAAAATCTATTAGTCCAAAGATCCATTATTACTTGCAAGAAAATAGGATACTTGATATGGTTTTCTGTTTATTGCTATAGAGAGAATTGACCAACATCTGAGAATTTTATGGTTTCATCATAGCATATCGTGAGGTTCAATGTATGACATGAAACTCGTGATACGAAGATGCACGCATGCGGGTTCAACGTATGAAATGAAACTTGTGAAAGGAAGATACACGTGCATGACTATGAGTCCCAGGTAAAAGGATTTATAGGCTGCTACAGATTATCACGTTGCAGCATCCCATGTGTTGAAGTTGACCAAAGTTTGTTGAATTATTATTATTTGATTTCATGATCATCAAAATCCTATTGGTCATCAAAAATTCAATTTACTCATTTTATTTGCAATGCTTGCTACTAATTTATTAATTATCTCTCTTTGGCAGTTGAAAATGAGATATATAAATTTTGTGGGATCAGTGTTAAGTACAAGATAGGTAAATGTTAATAGATAAATTTAAAATATTTTGACGGTTGATTCTTTTAATATATTTGACGGGGGAAAAGGTTGGATAGCAAGTCACGGGAAGGGGTAAAGTGGTCATAACTCGCGTAGAATTTGTGTATACCCAACAACTCGCGTAAGACGTAATGTTTGAAAATTGAACCAGTATTTGATGAAAATTGAACCAGTATTTGATCATAACCCGTGATCTGATATTGTATGTAACGTAATTTCGTATAGTCAATAGTACCATTATAATAGGCATTTATCATATGTCATTTAATAATAATGTTTTTCTTGTCATTTTTTATATTAATGTGTTTACATGCACGGATTCGTACGCAATTATATGAATAAAGCCAATTTTTTTTTAATGGATTGTCCAATGTCGTGTACGAAATTCGCTCAACCAATTATTTACAATTGGTCATTCATATCAAATGTTGTCACACTCACTTCCAATATTCAACGATATGAATCATTTGGATACAGTAAATTATATCATAGTAAATTATATCATTAAAAGCCCAATTGTTATCACTCAACAACCAAAGTAATAAGCCTTAAAAGAGCATATTAGCCCATACTCCTTTTTAAGGCCCATTCCCATGGATGACCAACGGTCGAATAAGACACGACATCGTTTAGCACACCAAATCTTGTCGCTTTATGCTGACTTGGCAATTTCGTACAGCTTTTCTTTTCTCTGACAAAACAACATTTCAATTAACTAATATCGAAAAAGTAAGGAACGAGAATCCGCTAAACGTTTCCTACTCCTCTCAAGTATAACCGTCCGATTCTTTCCTTGCATTCATCCCATTGTTCTTGACCTAAATCTAACCGTCTACTATAGAAGCTTACGATACACTAAACTGCAGGAAAACAATTCAAATCCATTAAAAGCAGTCAACACAAATGACGTGAGTCTAAGTTATTCCAACCAAAACACGCCACGTGTACAGTACTTTTCCTTGAGCGCGGACGTCAAAACTAACTATCAACTAAAACTTTGAAACTACCAAATGGGATCCGCTTTCTCTGCCATCAGAAAAAAAACCCAACCAAATACAGAGAGAAAATTCAGAAACACACAACGAAGAGAGATTTGCTATTTTCGGCAAGGAAGAGTTTTCTGGGGGGTTTTAGTTGCTGCCTACACAAGATGGTGAAGTGAAATTGCGGCGGAGACAGTTTAGGTATACATATGGATCAAACCTTTTAGTTTTACAGATAAGTATTTATCTCGTTAGGGACTTTTATTGCTGTATGTAGTTTTGCTTAAATCTATGTTAAATGGATCGGAGCTCAAGCTAGGCTTTTGACAGTTTATACTTTTAGATCTTCTTCAGTGTCTCTGTACTTAGTCATTTTGTTTCAGTTTTGATTGTTTTTAAAGGGAGTTAATTTTAATTTTTTTTTTTGTTTGCTTTTGTGTTTTGGCCTTAAACAGATTGACGAATTGAATTAAGTTCTTGAAAATGGCTTCTGTGGGGACAGTACCTTCTTCTATGGCTACAAAACAGAACAATGCTTCCATATGCGCTGACAAATTACCTGAAGGGATTAATGAGATGAAGATAAAAGATGATAAGGTTGACGAACTTAGATTCCTAAAATAAGCTTTGTGTCTATTATTTTGTTACTAATGTGTTTTTCTTCTTGCTGTTTTGCTGGTTTCTTGTAGGAAATGGAAGCAGCTGTGGTTGATGGGAACGGAACTGAAACAGGTCACATTATAGTTACAACTATTGGTGGTAAAAATGGTCAGCCTAAACAGGTTAGCTTGTTTATAATTTGTGTTTTGTGGATTCTCCATATTTTCTGTATAAATATGAAGTTGACAGAAATATTAGTCACATACATAAATGGACAATGATTGACCTGTGATAAAGTCTCTTATATATCTTTCTGATTTTCTTTTCAGACCATAAGTTATATGGCAGAGCGCATCGTTGGACAAGGTTCTTTTGGAATCGTTTTTCAGGTGGTGTTTCAATTACATCTCCCGAGTAAATGATTTTTCTAAGTGGCTGGTGCATCATATCTATGTCGATGATTTTTCTGATCATGTTACTTTTATATATGCAGGCCAAGTGTTTAGAAACGGGGGAAACTGTTGCAATCAAAAAAGTTTTGCAAGACAAGAGATACAAGAACCGTGAGCTGCAGACGATGCGACTTTTTGATCACCCTAATGTTGTATCTCTCAAGCATTGTTTTTTCTCAACGACAGAAAAAGATGAGCTGTATCTCAATTTGGTCCTTGAATACGTTCCTGAGACTGTCTATCGCGTCTCAAAGCACTACAGTCGGGCAAGCCAGAGGATGCCCATGATATATGTTAAACTCTATACTTATCAGGTAATTTTCATTCAGCCACCAGAACATGTATTGTTATATGTTTACACACTATGGGTTAATTCAACATTTTTGCCATGCTTGAAATAATCTCTGCCTTCCTGTTTTGGATGCAGATTTGCAGAGCTTTGGCATATATTCATGGAGGAGTAGGAGTCTGTCACAGAGACATAAAACCACAGAATCTTCTGGTTCGTGTCCTGAGTTGATATGTTGGTCAAAACTTTACGTAGTCTAAATATTTCTGCTTGATTAATCTTGTGTGTTCTTGTAGGTTAATCCTCATACGCATCAGGTCAAGCTCTGCGATTTTGGTAGTGCGAAAGTTCTGGTATAGCATCTATTATGAATAAGCGATAGTTGATTTTGTTTTCGTATGGAAAAGTTGGCACATTGTTTGGTGCTATACAATGTTACTAGTCCTAACCTTTTTTGATAGAAGAGGTGTGTAAATTGAAGTAACCTTTTTAGCTTTGCCACTCTGAAACAGGTCAAAGGCGAACCAAACATCTCATATATCTGCTCCCGTTACTATCGAGCACCTGAACTTATATTTGGAGCCACAGAATATACAACAGCAATTGACATATGGTCTGCAGGTTGTGTTCTAGCTGAATTGCTCCTTGGACAGGTAGTTTGACTGTCCAAAATTTCTTTTATAAGTTATGATGTGAATCACTGAATAATGTCTAAATTTATGAATTACCAATCTTTGGGTGGTCCAACTTTTGGGTAGCCTCTGTTTCCAGGTGAGAGTGGAGTCGATCAGCTCGTAGAGATAATAAAGGTACTTCGAGTTTATTTTAAACTGAAACATATAATCTTAGCCATTGATGTAGTGAACATTGACTGGGTTGTGATATATGGAATGATGATTGCTGATACTTTTTTTTTTTTAATGTGGGTTCAAAGGTTCTTGGAACACCAACTCGGGAGGAAATCAAATGTATGAATCCAAACTACACTGAATTCAAATTTCCTCAAATAAAGGCTCATCCTTGGCACAAAGTAAGCAAACATATATAATCAGTCTCGCTCTCAACATTGATCTCCAATTTGGTTTTGATGCTGATTAAAAAATATGTTGTTGGTTGCTAAGATATTCCATAAGCGTACACCTCCAGAAGCTGTAGACCTCGTCTCAAGACTTCTCCAGTATTCTCCAAACCTCAGATCAACTGCTGTAAGTTCATGAAAAATGTAACCATATTAACATTATGTTTGATATACGTTTAGTTGATTCAAACTTACTTGGGATTGTAGATGGAGGCAATAGTTCACCCGTTCTTCGATGAGCTACGTGATCCTAATACACGTCTTCCTAATGGTCGTCCCTTGCCTCCTCTCTTCAACTTTAAACCTCAAGGTCTGTCTCCAAATATTCCAAATATATATATATATATATCATATGCTTTTGTTTGTTAACAAGGTTTAGTTTGAAGAAGACTAAAGCTTGTATATGTTTGTTTAATTGTAGAGCTGAAAGGAGCAAGCGTAGAGTTGTTGTCCAAGCTTATACCTGACCACGCCCGAAAACAGTGCCCCTTCCTCAGTCTCTAACACTCTCTCTACATATGTGTGTATCTAAGTAATGGAATTTAGCTTCTCAGGATTATTATTAGCGTTCATCTTTCCAAGTATCTTTGTTGTTTATTGTCTTGCCACGGATGATTACATTTTTTTAATTAGAAGCGGTGTACTTTATTATATACAATAATTAATATATGTATGTGACGGTCTTTGACTCGCCGCAGTTATTATTAAATTATCCTGCTGGCTCGTCCATATATTTGATGAACTTAAAATTTTCTCTCAAATTATCAAAAATCGATATATTTGATGAACGTTGGCAGGTTTGCTACACAAAGGCTCCTTACTTGAGAACAAAGCATGATTGATAACTTTCAGGTTCCAAACAACAACTTTGGCATGTATGATTCAATGTGAATATTTGCTTCTTCTGATCTGTGCATGTTGTGTTTCTTTATCGTGAATCCCTACGTCTCACCGAGTCTTTTATCCTCGCAATCCATTACAACAACTCGAATGTTTACACATTACAAAGAAGCTCTCTCCATTTCTCTCAGTCTTACCAAGAAGACTCTTGTTCTCTCTAATCGAATACTTAATGAGCCAAGTACGAAGCTCTCCCACATAGATACTTCTCACAAGTCTCAGTACCGTTGCAACCACCTTTAACAAACACTGCAACTGAAAGCATCAACTTGAGCACTTGATGACCTTCGACTTGAGAGATGCTGAGGAAAACGACACCGTTCTTTGCTTTAGCCATTTAACTCCCGAGCTTAAAGCAGCTCCAATTCCCGGTTCTCTGATTTAATCAGCTCTAAGCCGATTCTACCCTGTATAAGAGTCCAAATCTTTATAATATAGATTTGAGTCAGGATTATTTCGCCACTAGAAACTGCATCATGATTCTATTCATTTCACCACAAGTACTATTTTGACTATTTTCTGATATCGCTAGCATAAAGGTAAATCACTCGAAGCTAGCGACCAAATGAGTTAACTGAACTTGAAGGTTGTCTCAAAGCTCTTCTTTCTCCTTCCAATGCTGACTTTGGGAAGATATATAAGAAGCAATCTTTGGTTTCGTGATAAACAGTTTAATAGACTACTAAAGTGATAGATCGATTTGATATCTTTCTGGTTCATACAAAAAGGTTATATCAATAACTTGGTACTTCAAAATATCAAAGTCGTTCCTGTGAGTACCATTTTACTTCAATACCAACAAAAGAGAGAACCCATAACGAGTCTTTGTTTTCATTATATAAACAAAAAAAAAGTTATCTTGTAGAACTAAAGATTAGTAGCATCCTTAGGGTGTGTGCTATCGCTCCACACACAAACACACACCACACAAAATGAATAATTAACCGAACCAAAAGGGGCTTTTCGATATATATTCCCCCGATCTGCTTAAAAAATCCAATGAGTTACCTCTGTTTCATCATCATCATCTCGTGAAAGCTGCGAGGCGGAGAAGAAGTTGATGAAGGTGGACCTCTGTTGTTGAACCTCTCAGGACTACGGCTTCTCTCTCTTCCCCATCCAGAGCTGTTACTGCTTCAACCACCAAAACCGATTTAACTTAAAGGGTATATGAAAAGAAAAATAAATCATGATAGATCCATCCAATGAGTCTTTTATCTTTTATTTACCTGTCACGTGAAGAAGACCAGCTTCCTCTACCGCCAGAGTCACCACGACCACCATAACCCGAACCACCACGGCCACCATAACCAGAATCACCACGACCACCGTAACCAGAATCGCCATAGCCACCTCCTCCACGGCCACCACCTCCACCACTGGAAGGAGTACCCCAGCGGCGGAATTTGTACATTCCACCACCACCGCGTGTAGCCATTTCTCGGACCTGTAGAGGAACCTTTTGGTCCGCTCCTTCCAAGATCTTGATCAGATCTGAAGCATGTTTTGCATCTTGGTCCCCGAAGAAGGTGTAAGCTAAACCAGTTGCTCCAGCTCTTCCAGTTCTTCCAATTCTATGCACATAGTCCTCTACTCCATTTGGGAAATCATAGTTGACCACCACCCTGTGAATTACAATTCTCTATTAGGATAATTTATTTCCAACTTTCTTATGGTTAAAATTTGAAAATTGAATCACATTCATACCTGATGTCCTTAACGTCAAGTCCACGAGCAGCTACATCAGTTGCAACAAGAACAGGAGTCCTGCCACTTCTGAATTGGTTTAGTACATCATCTCTCTCAGCCTGAGATTTGTCTCCATGTATAGCAGCGGCTCCAAATGTGCGGGTCAGGTTCCGTGCTAGTTGATCACACATCTTTTTGGTTGAACAGAAAATTATAATCTTGGAACCTGGTTCCTGAGACCGCAATATTTGCTCTAATCTTCTATGTTTCTCCATAGGTGCTAAGACTTCAATAGTCTGTATCAGATGAAATAAATAAATAAAATATTTCAGTACCATTAATGTTATACTATGTCGAACAGAATCAAAGCCAAATTGAAATCAAACCGACACCTGAGTAATGGACTTGTTCGCCACAAGCTCATCAACATTACCAATGTTGACCTGAGCAGGGTTAACAAGAAGATCAGCTGCTATTTTCCTGACTTCCTTTGGCCATGTCGCTGTGTACATGAGGGTTTGACGCTTAGTGGGAACTCCTTTCACAATTTTCCTGATCTGGGGCTCAAACCCCATGTCCAACATTCTATCAGCCTCGTCTAGCACAAGATAAGACACTTGATGCAGACTGATTCTCCTCATTTCAAGAATATCATTCAGTCGTCCGGGAGTTGCAACAACAATATCTACACCTCTTTCTATTTCCATTAGCTGAGGACCCTTTGGTGCTCCACCATACAAGCACTAGAAATAAACATCGAGAACAACTCTCAGTCAGACACTTCTTGAGTAGCAAGTTCAGTACTTATAGATTCAAGGTGTTTGACTTACCGCACACGAAATTTTAGATGACTTGCCAAATTTTAGAGCTTCAGCTTGGATTTGTGTGGCCAATTCCCTAGTAGGTGACAATACCAAGATCGTTGGGCCCATTCGTGAATCATTGCGGATCTGTTGGAGATGCATAAAGCCAGGAACCAAGTAACCCAGAGTTTTTCCCGAGCCGGTTTTAGCAATGGCAACTATGTCTCTGTTTAGCATTGCAATTGGCCACGACTGAGCTTGAATCGGAGTTGGGGCAGAAAATCCTGCACTGTATACCTGGGAAAACAAAAACCAATGCCTTTTTCAGCAGAGAAATATCAAAGTTTTTTTCAGCTAGGGAACCCAGAAGAAGCATCATCCTCCCGCTTGCAGGCTACAAAAGGCAGCTGTTGAAACCTGCAGCAGGAGGACACCACTACTTCTGTCTGGACCCTATGGGAAAATGAAACACCAACACCAACAGCTCTGCACCACAAGCTTTGGGTGAATTTGCAAGCCCTTACCAAAAAATTTGGTCCACCAAAAAGGGCACTCCAAATAATTTGCAAAGACCCCAAAGAAGTGGCACAGCGTACGACATTAGCTCCTCCAAGAGCAAATATCGCACCTGAGACAATATAGTGCATATGGCATCAATTTTTGATTCTACTCAACATAAAACCTCCAGTAAGCACAAAATGTAAATTAATAAAAAACTCAAAACACTATTATGGCTGGCAGATCGAATAAATTTGTAACATTATACAAAATACTTCTTCCCATAACTCTCTAAATTCAACTAAGAAACTCAATTTTTAAAAGCTTGCAGATATAAGTCAGTTATATTAGCCAAATAGCTCCCACATACATCACTGAATCCAACAAACAAACAAAAAAAGTCTTCACTAGCGCAGGGAAATGTGAAAATAGGCATGTTTACTCCTCCCAACCAAAAACATTGAGAGGATAAAAATTTGACGTGATACAGAAAGAAAGATAATTTCATACCTCCCGCAGAAGCTCTGGGGGAAAACCAGTGGCTTCAAAAGACATTAGAGGTGGTGGTAGTTGGCCTCCCTAGCAAAAAGTGAAAAATGAATGTCAGAGTAAGTAGGATATCGAAACATATATAGTCAATGGTTAGTAAAAATGATTACTAGCCTGTCACCACATAGGTAGTGTCATAAAAAAAACTATCTGACAGAAAGAATATTTATTACAACAACACAAGCCAACGAAATAGGCATGCGACTAATACTGTGTATTACCTCAAAGGAGAAGTGAACAGGTGAAACCGAGATAGAGACTTGTAGATACTTACACTGACAGTAATTTCATGACGGCGGCAATAGGCCTCTGGGGACAATTCATTTCCAGAAGCCGAAGAAGGAGGCTTTCTGGCAGATGATCCAGCAGGTGCAGAACCATTAGAGTATACTGATCCAGTTCCGCCAGCCTGTGCCAAATGCAAGCGAATTTGAAAATACAGTATGACCAAAAAGGATAAATCCAGTGTAGCAACCAAATTGAAATGGTGGTAATGAAAATTTAGAGAGTATAAACAACAGAAGTGGGCAACAAGCACCCTGAACCACTAGTATAAATGGCAAATAAGAAGACATAGGTTAGTACCTCACTAAACCTTGATCCAGAGTCAGTCTTAGGCCCATCACTGTCCCCACCAAACTTATCCTCTTCCTTCACAGGACTGTACCCAGGGTTAAATAGAGAAGAAGATTGCTGAGTCTGAACCGAAGAGCTAACGGGAATAGGAGAAAGCTTGGGAGGAGCGGAAGAAGCTGGTCTCTCGTACTGAGTAACATTGGTCTCTGGATTCCAAAAGTACAAATACCCAGTTTTACCATCCACAAGACCTTTCCATGGCTTAGGGAGATTTGGATCTTCAGGTGCGTAACGGATTGTAGAAGCAGTAGCTGTAGCAGCCATGTCAAGCAAATCAAAGTCCTGGGAAAAAAAAAGACAACACATTGAGCAATTACATCACTATCAACAAACGAAACACAAAGCCAGACAACAAGAAACCAACAACAGAAGCAGAGCAGGGCTGTGACAAGACCACCATTTCTATATTAAGCATGAATTTTGAGGCCAACAATTTTTCACAACTCTCAGTTTTCATATTACACACACAAAACACCAAAAATATCCACGAAAAAGACAAAGTCGAAACTTTTTGACAAAACGGTTTTTGACTATTTCAAAACACCACAGATTCGGGTAAAACACCAACGAAAACCCTAACATGCAGAATAACCGATTCGAGCTCGTTACTCTTCAGACAACAAAACAAAACACGAAAGAACAAAATCTACCCCAGAAACAACGAATGATAAACAATGCAGCTAAAATCCTAACGACATGGTACGGAAAATCAGATGAAATAAGAGTTAGTCAGGATCCAGCATGAAGAAGAAGAAGAGAAAGTTTGGAAAACACGAACCGGAGAGAAAATGAGAAACGAGTTGAAGATTAGCTTAAGGAAAAAGCTCAGAAGACAGACCTAAGTTGTTGCTCTATAAAATTCTACGCCACAGAGAAGAAGCGAAGAAAGGAAAGAGACTGAGAAATGTTAGGAGAAAAAAGCGTGCGTGTTCGTTTACTTATTTCAAAAATATCGGGTTTTTTAATTTTAGAGGTTTCTTATCGGGCTTAATCTTCACTACAAATTAGGCCCACATGTTTGAAACCCAAATGACTGTTTGCTATTTTGTAATTTGTCATTCTGCCATTATTTCTTTTGTTCTCTCCTATTTTGTAAATTTGTCTACTCCTCCCTTTTACATATAGCGTTTTACATTTTCCAAAATCTCTCTCTAAATATTCTTTTATTACAAAAGGACATGATCTAGACTATAATCTTCTCTATAATTTTATTTTTGCTAATAACTAGGATATGATATTATAGGCCACATCCTACCTAATATCCAAAACCCATCAAATTTTATATATTTTTGCCATATAATAAAACTTATACTGGTAGTCAATGTTACATTTATCATTTATAGATGTGATTCCAATCTTTCGACATCAATCAAACTTTCCCGGCAAGCACAAAAATTATGCAATTGTGGCTCTGTTAAACTTTTTTTTTTCTTTGGAAAGGTAGTAAATTACAGGTAGCAACTTCTTGAAAACCTAAACATTTCATTCCTAAATGATACCTACACTTGGCGAAAAAAAATGTTTGACGGCATTGTGTTCGCTTCTTTTGAATTATCTTACTGTTCCTTTAGATCACTGGCCGACTATATAACTGGCGAGTACCGCCGAAAAGAACACTAATATGAACCTCAACGGACACATAATTCCTGAGTAAATAACGAGAGAAGAAAAAGAGATTGTATTCGATCTCAGACTTTCGAAGAATGGATCTGTAGGGTTTGTGAATAAAAATTGTCCGAGGATATTGTGATATTTAAAGGATATGATGTCACATTATGTCTCCCTCTCCCATCGAGAAAAGGAAACGCGTTGCTAAATATATTTTCACGTGTACAAACAAGATCTATTTATATACGTGCTTTTAATTAAATTTACGAGTACACTATTTCGTATCTGTAGAAATTACTATTTTCATTGTTTCTAGATAATGTATTTAATTTTTTGTTTTTAATGAACGTTGGTTTTGTCATCAACAAATTTCAAACTTTGTATTAAAACAATCAAATTCACAGCAATTATCCTTTACTAAACGAAAGCGTTAAATCATAAAAATCATGTAATATCTCATACAACATAAACTTTAGGTTAAGGATTTGGACTAAGCTAGACATTGGAGTCTTGCGAACGTTAAGTAACCGGTGTGACCTCTTGCCTCACTACAAGGCCGAGCCATGACGACTGAAGTAGCATTAGAAGATTTGTCTTGTGAAACGGTGATGTCCTCGTTTGAACGGTGTTTTCTCTTGCAAGGTGGCATTTCTCCATTGTCCTCGTGGCTCTCATCAACCATACTACTAGTATCCATTTTCACTTCCTTCACTTCATATGTCCTCAAAAGCACCTCGAATGTTCTTATCTCTGCAAAACTCAAACACAGCACAAGTTTGCATCTCCTAACTTTCCAAGGCAAAAGAAAGTCAAAACTATTTATCCAAACAAGTATTATCTACTTAAAACCAATCCTATCGACTTATCAACCCAACAGTTACAGGACTATGGAAATTCGATGATACTTACGGCAAAAGAAAATTAGACCAAAGAACAGACATTTAGCCTATACAACTTGTTTTTAGTCCTAGGATTAGAAAATTGAGAAGAGGTTTCAGTCCCAAAGTCATTGATTTAGTACTTTGATTTTATGATCCTTCCAAGGCAGGAACAATCGGATAATGGGTATGAAAGAGAACCTATAAATGAGGGTAAACTTACCTATGAACTCTGATCTGAGGACTTCACAAGTCCGTTGTACTTGCTCAATGCAAGGTGAGAAAGAGCAGACAACTCCATCCTGCTTTAACATCTTTGCTGCAGAAGAAACCGCAAGCCAAGGCTGTGGAAGGTCTAGAAACACTGAATCAGCCAAACCAGACAACTTCTCAGGAAAACCTTCTCCTTGAATGTCTCTAACCTCTACAGTCACTAAACTACTAATTCCTGTCTTCTCAAAATCTTCCCTGTTGCAAAGCAAAGTAAAAGTAAAGATGCATAAAGAATAGAACTTTGACAGAAAATCACAAGGATACAACTAAACATTACAAAAGTTTCTACCTTGCAGAGATAGCTCGCTGCTCATGGAAATCAAAAGAATACACATGTCCAGTTGGAGCAACAGCTCGAGCAAGTGAAGTGGAAAGCGAACCACTTCCTGTGCCTGACTCAAGAACAACGCAGCCAGGCACGACTTCTAAATACATCACAACGAAGCTAATATCCGCAATGTAAAGAATCTGAGTCCTGTGGCTTAAAACCAGTGTCCATAGCTCAGCAGTAGGAGCTAACAAGTAGACAAATTTACCCTTGTTGCTGAATACTTTCGTCCCTAATGGCTTCCCAATCCAATCCGAATGTTTATAAACTCCAAAACGGTTCTGAAGCACACCTTCTTTGCTTACTTTCACTGGTTTCATCACATCATGTCTTTCGTAAACTATAACCAAGTCGCCATCTTCAATGCACCTTTTGAAAGACAAAGCTTTCTTTGACTCAGTTGGTAACATCTTGAGATTACTGAATCACTTGTAGATTAAGATAATGCTCTGTTCTGAAAATTCAAAGTCACGAGTTAATAACTTAACATCGAAATTTTATTCAGGAACAATGGTAAACGATATATAATCCCAATATAATAAGCAATCCGAAGCTACGTAATATCAAACAGCCAACCACATTGATATTCAAAATCTTCGGAATGACTTAGCTGCAACAGAAGAAAAACAATTTAATGTTTGATTACAATAAGAAATTATGAAAAAACTAGTCTTTGACACTCGTAATTAGCTGAAATAAAAAAAAAACCTTGATTTCAACCAAGAAGCACAGATTTCTGATATAAGCGGTTAATAAACAAACTGGAACCAAAGACAATAACCAGACAAAGAGACGGTTTTTATAAGATTAAAAAGCAGAGATACTATTAAAGCGATAACGAAATCGATAAAGAAATACTCACTGAAGAAAATCAAGAAGAAAAGCTAAGAACTTGAGCTGACAATGGAGTTTGGGGAATAATGTTTGTAAGAATAAATCTGAGTTCTGACCAGAAAAAAAGGAAAACCTCTGTAGGGTTTCCGCTTTCCTTTTTCAAATCAAATCGGATTTGTAGACTAACCGGATCAGATTACAGGTTTGGAACATTCGAACCGATTTGGCTTAAAACATGTACAAAAATTTACTGGGCCTTTCGTAAGGTTTAATTTGGGCCCATTATTTTTTTTTTCTCTTTTTCCTTTTCGCCGGAAACGTCACTGAAGTTCAGAGCCAGCACGCTTCAGCAATAAAACTTGCCGAAGCTTCAGATTCAGTGGTCGACGTTTGAAATAAAGAGTTGAGGTTCGGAGTCTCGGATGCTAAATAAGCTCACACACGGCGGTTTCACGCACCGTATCTCCGCCATGTTATCTTCGTCGTCATCTGGTTTATCGTCTTCGTTCATTTCTACTCGGAATTCATGGAAGTCTCCGGGATTTCTCAGTTCCGGTATATTCTCCGGTGGCGCTTCTACGAATCGCGTCGCCTTTTCCGTTCATTTTAATCGCGCTTCATCTGTTCGATGTTTTGCCTCTTCAGGCGGTGCTGATAAAATTCAGGTTCAGAACCCAATCGTTGAAATGGACGGTAAGATTCTTTGCATAACAAATGTTCCCTACTTGGAATTTGAAATTTATAATCGTTTATTCAAAGATTGATTATTGTTAAATTCATTACTAACAAGCTTGTGTCCATAATATTGCAGCTGGCTATGTGTAAATTGATCATTACTTAGTATCGTTGATTAGCTTAGTTTCCAGATAATTGGTTGCATGATGTTTTTAAAAGTCATTTGTTTATGTTCCTTGCTTAATTTGGTGTCTCAAAGAATGTTTATACCTTGTGGAAATTCAGGTGATGAAATGACAAGGGTGATATGGAGTATGATAAAGGATAAAGTAAGAATGTGATTATCACCAAGTACACACCATTTTGATTATATTTTTTTTTACAGAGCTTACATGTTCTTTTCTTATGTTTGCAGCTTATTAACCCTTATCTGGATTTGGACATTAAGTACTTCGACTTGGGGATTCTGAATCGTGATGCTACTGATGACAAGGTTACAGTTGAAAGTGCTGAAGCAGCTCTTAAGTAAGTATTACTGATTCTTAGCATTTTCTTTGCTGCTGTTCGAATTATTTAAAAGTCTGAATGAAAATTGTTAGTTTTGGCCTCTCGTTTTGCCTTTGCAGACTCTTTTATCAACAAAGTGTTACCTTCTTTTTTGGCCTAAATTCAATATTACTTAATTTATGTTAAATTAAGCTGTTTTAGCGCTTGAGCCTTTTCTGTTTGCAGGTACAATGTTGCGATCAAATGTGCTACTATAACTCCTGGTTTGTGATGTCCTTTCATTTGCAACACACATGTATGCTTTGTTCGCTTTGGAGGAAGCATTTTTTAATATTTTCCCTATGATATTTTGTGCAGATGAGGGCAGGGTGAAGGAGTTTGAACTGAAATCAATGTGGAGGAGTCCTAATGGGACAATCAGAAACATTTTAAATGGTTTGTCTCTGTATTTTCGGAGCATAGACCATATATGCAGAATAGGAATATCTTAGTTAAAATGCTTTGCAATTTTTCTTTTCATCCAATTAGCAGGCTCCTTTGGCATAATCAATTTTTTTTTTTAACATAATGTTCAATATTTTCTAGGAACTGTTTTCCGTGAACCTATCATGTGCGGCAATATCCCCCGGATCGTTCCTGGTAAACTTTTTTTTTTCCTTGTTATGAATCTGTATTGAGATACCACCGCATGAGGACTCAAAATCTTTCGTCTTTACAGGTTGGAAAAAACCTATATGCATTGGTAGACATGCCTTTGGTGACCAGTATCGTGCCACTGATACAGTAATTAAAGGGCCAGGAAAGTTGAAAATGGTTTTTGGTAAGGCCATACCGAACTGTATTCATTAGAAAATAAGGATTCTTCAGTCATATAGTTCAGATTGTAAGTGAATATCTCATTTTTAATTAGTCCCGGAAGATGGGAATGCACCTGTAGAGCTAGATGTACATGATTTCAAAGGTCCAGGTGTCGCACTTGCTATGTACAATGTCGATGAGGTCTGACTTTTTTATTAACTAGTTTTAGTTTTCTTCATTCTGGTCGTGAAGATTTTTTTTAGATAACAACCGTATTGTGGTTTTTTGACATGACAGTCAATTCGTGCTTTTGCTGAGTCATCTATGGCAATGGCATTTACTAAGAAATGGCCGCTATACTTGAGCACGAAGAACACAATTCTCAAGAAATATGATGGGAGGTTTGTTTTTTATGTTCTTGGTGATTTTTAAGTCCTAATTTGTGGAAGCGAGCTGCTCTAAAAAGTTGTGGAACTATACAGGTTTAAGGACATATTTGAAGAAGTTTATGAGGCGAATTGGAAGCAAAAGTTTGAAGAGCACTCAATATGGTTAATATTGATTTGCCCTTTCTTAGTTAAAATTTGCCTAATGCTTGCTCTTTTGATACATATTCAATGAATGTAATATGTTGATCGTATTGTTGTTTTAGGTATGAGCATCGCTTGATCGATGACATGGTGGCTTACGCCGTAAAAAGTGAAGGTGGCTATGTCTGGGCGTGCAAAAATTACGATGGTGATGTTCAAAGCGATCTTCTTGCCCAAGGTTTCAGAACTCAAATTCTTAAACTTCATTTGTGAATTGATGAAGCAAATAACATACATGACACTTATTGTTTTTTTTTTCCTTCAAATGTAGGTTATGGCTCATTAGGCCTCATGACCTCCGTTTTGGTTTGTATTGTAAACTGAAAGCCAAGATTCAATTTTCTTTGCAAACAAAAATCCTTACATGATATGTTTTATTCAGTTGTCCTCTGATGGGAAAACACTCGAGTCAGAGGCGGCTCATGGAACCGTAACTCGGCATTACCGACTGCACCAAAAGGGACAAGAAACCAGTACTAACAGCATCGCCTCCATATTTGCATGGACACGCGGCTTGGAACACAGGTCTCTTGCCTCTTTCATACACGGCTATAACATCCTCTGTTTTAGGATTCTAGCTCTATATTGTCTAACTGATTCTGTGTTTCTTCATGCATTTACCTATTCCACTTACAACTTTCTTGTGGCATGTAACCTTCTTACTCTTGATCATCATTTTGATGGATTCTTTTTACTTCTCAAGGGCGAAACTCGATAAGAACGAAAAGTTAATGGATTTCGTCAAGAAGCTGGAGTCGTCGTGTGTGAACACTGTTGAGAAAGGAAAGATTACCAAGGATCTTGCCCTTTTAGTCCATGGTCCCAAGTAAGTGACATTTCCTTATAGATGTATATTTTGATAGAAAACCTTATAGATGCCTAACCGATTCAAACTGGATTTTTAGTTTAGATACGGTCTATATTCTAATTTTGATCTTGATGTTTGAATAAAACTTTTGATGCAGGGTGAGTAGAGATTTGTTTTTGAGCACAGAAGAGTTCATTGATGCAGTAGCCTCCAATCTCCAATCAAGGCTCAACGAGCTTCCTCTCCTCTGACCATCTCGGGGAACAAACAAACAATACACAAATAAAGCATGCCATAATTTCATAATGAAATATACTAATAATATTGGCGGGTAGATTGATTTTTTTTTTTGGAGATAAACGTTGTTGTTTTACGTTCGTAAGTTTTTATAAGAATTTTGAGTGAAAATGTCTACTTTAAATATCGTATCAAAACGTACACTTAAAACTACGTAGGTATCAATGGCGATTCGCATTAAGGCTAGAGAGTTTCCCGAAGTTACCAATACCGAAATCGATAAGTAAATGAAGGGTATAATTGAAGAAAAAACTTAAACAGAGATCATAGGCGTCGGTTTAATCTTAAGAATGTCGATTTGTACAAGAACCGGACCGGGACCACTAAAACTAAAACCCTTCTTTTTAGTATTTGTTGTCTGTTCAGTCTCACCTCACAGGTGCCTTAAACCCTCTCCGTTCTCCCTCTCTTCTCCGCACCTCTCTCTCTCTCTCTCTTTCCTCAGTGTATTTTTAATGTCATCGATAGTGAGTCGAGCTAGATCAACTTCTCTTCCAAATTTCCTGGCATGGCGTGCTTTAGGTTTTCGCACCATCTGCTCTGGCCGTCTTGGTTTCGCTCCGTCTGATCCAGACTCGCCGGCCGCGGCAGGAATCAAAATTTTGGAATCATTTAAGGAGGAATTCGAAGTTGGTTCTCGTGTGGTCACGTTGGAGACGGGGAAAATAGCTCGCTTTGCTAATGGTTCCGTTGTGCTCGGCATGGACCACACTAAAGTTCTCTCTACTGTTACTTGCGCTAAGACCGACGCACCTCGGGATTTCCTACCTCTCACTGTATGTTTCAATCATTTTTCACTTTAGTTTCCAATTTTTTTGAAGCTAATACGACTAAATTGTCTTTAGGAATGCATGAGGAATTAAAAAATGATTTAGAGATGTTTGGTACCTTTATGTCGTTCGTATTTTGTATAATTTCTTTGAGGAATCTGTGACCTTCCCACAAAAGAACTTTGTCGTATTTAATTGCTTTTTCTGTAAGGGTTTTGTTTAAACTTATATTTATGATCATTGTTGGAAACTCTTTGGGTGTATACTGTTAGGTTGACTATCAAGAGAAGCAATACGCTCAAGGTTTGATTCCTAATTCGTTTATGCGTAGAGAGGGTGCGCCAAAGGAACGCGAGCTGTTATGTGGCCGGCTTATTGATAGACCAATCAGACCATTGTTTCCTTCAGGGTTTTACCATGAAGTTCAGGTATGAAGTTTTTTGCAATTTTCTTAGGAGATAGATCTGTGTATAAAAACAATTCATATGCAGATTATGGCAAGTGTTTTATCGTCGGACGGGAAGCAGGATCCTGATATACTGGCAGCTAATGCATCATCGGCTGCACTCATGCTGTCAGACGTTCCATGGGGAGGACCCATTGGGGTCATCCGAATAGGAAGGATATGTGGGCAATTTGTTGTCAATCCAACTGTGGATGAGGTACAATGTGGTATAATTAGTATACTCTCTCATTTTACAAATTGTAGCCATTGTTTCATTTTTTGGTATTTTTGTGTGGTCAAACACTGTATAGCTTAGCTCAAGTGATCTCAATTTGATATACGCTTGCACGAGGGATAAGACTATGATGATTGATGTTCATTCTCGTGAAATCTCAGAGAAAGATCTGGCAGCTGCTCTGAGGCTAGCTCATCCAGAGGTATGTTCGAGAAGCTTCGTTGGATTTCCTGTTACAGTGTAAAATTATATATAGGCTTGAATTTTTCTTTTACACAGGCTGTTAAGTACCTTGATCCCCAAATAAGATTGGCTGAAAAATCTGGGAAACAAAAGAAGGAGTACACATTGTCCATGCTTTCTGAGAAAACTTTAGAAAAAGTGACTGACTTGGCTGCAACGCGTATTGAATCCGTCTTTACTGACCCTTCTTATGGCAAGGTGCGTGCTAGCTTTGTTTCCACCTCAAAATTATATTTTCAGTTAGCCTGATAATTTTATATATCCAGTTTGAACGTGGAGAGGCTCTAGATAACATTGGAAAAGATGTGAAAAAGGCATTTGAAGAAGAGGGTGATCTTGAAAGCTTGGGCATCCTTCCAAAGGCTGTTGATACAGTGAGAAAGAAGGTAAGCTTTGTAAATTCATATTTGGAAGTATATTTTTTCTTCTTTTGGGGATCCTGTTCTGGTAAATTTGACATAGAAATTACTGCTGTTATCAGATAATTGAATATGTATTATTATGGAATAGCAATATTAAATATTTTTTGTCTATTCTATAGAGGCCAGACTCTACGAATATTAAAAAATAGTTGGTTCATTTGATTCTGAGATAGTTGAGATACATTCAAATGTATGGACTTAAGAGCTTTCCTGGATTGCATAAACTGTACCGCCCCAAGGAATGTGTTTTAGGCTTTTGCATTTGTCCTTTTGTTCCCTGTCTTACTACTTTGTCCCTTTACCTAAAATATCAGGTAGTCCGTTCAAGGATGATATCAGATGGATTTCGAGTTGATGGGAGACATCTTGATGAAGTTAGGCCCATCTATTGTGAATCGCGTTACTTACCTGCGTTGCATGGATCAGCACTTTTCTCGCGTGGAGATACACAGGTTCATCCTGAAACTCTAGTTGCAGAGTGTAAAGATCATGGTAGAAACCTTTACTCCCAATGACGCCTATATATGTAGAACTTTTGACCAAAACAAAAAGGGAATCGCATAGTGTTAGGTAGCAAAAGGTTAAGAGAGAAGCAGAATTTTTCGAATGTAAACAATGACATTACTCTGTATTTTATTTCACTTCCATGAATTGGTTTCCTTTTATGAAGCTTAGCTACATTTTTCTGTCGCCTCAAAAGTTGTAGGCCTAAGTGTTGGAGACCAGCTAAATCATTATTGCATGTAATGAGAATCTTTCTTAAATATGTTTATTGGTGTTAAAAGGTACTCTGTGCTGTCACACTTGGAGCCCCGGGAGATGCACAAAGCTTGGATTCCCTTGTTGGCCCCCCAAAAAAGAGATTTATGCTTCACTATAGCTTTCCTCCATATTGTACAAATGAAGTAGGAAAACGAGGAGGCCTTAACAGGCGTGAAGTTGGTCATGGTAGAGTCTTAAGTTTCCTTTCTCTATTTGCGTTTAGTGTCCTAAGTTCCTAATTCAGATTTTTCAGAAAAGATATTGCGGGTATAATTTATCCTCAAGTTTGCTTATCTGGCCTTGCATATCAACTTTCTGTCCATCTTATCATAGAACAAGGGTGCATCTTTTTGTCACATTCATGTTCCTAAAGTTTAACTGTCTTTGACATGTCAGTGTTTGTTGTCATCTAGCGGAAAGATTTTGTGCTTTGTGTTTGACTGCTTCTACATATTCTGTAGGAACACTTGCTGAGAAAGCATTGTTTGCTGTCTTTCCCTCTGAAGAGGATTTTCCTTATACTGTACGTATAAACTCAGAAGTAATGTCCTCAGATGGCTCCACGTCAATGGCAAGCGTTTGCGGAGGTAATGATTCTCACTCACAGACCAGTGTGTATTATCATTTTGCAAAGCCAGTGCAACTATTATATGTTTCTATTTTAACTTTATGATGAAAGGTGTTCCGCTTCTCAGGTAGTATGGCTTTGATGGATGCCGGAGTTCCTCTGCGTGCACATGTTGCGGGTGTCTCCGTTGGTCTTGTCACCGATGTTGATCCATCTAGTGGTGAAATTAAGGACTACCGTATAGTAACCGATATTTTGGTGAGTTTCTTTTTTTTTTAAATTTATTGCATTTTCTTTTTATGGTTTGTTATGACATTAATTATGATTGAAATGTGTGGTAAAACAGTAGTTGATTTAACCTTTGTCTTCTAAACCAAAAGAAGTATTAAGTTACTGAAATGGATTTATAGATATATATACATTGATTTTTCAGGGTTTGGAAGATCATCTTGGAGATATGGATTTCAAGATCGCTGGCACACGAAATGGTGTGACAGCGATACAATTGGATATAAAGCCAGCTGGAATACCGTTGGACATAGTTTGTGAATCCTTAGAAAATGCACGTGAAGCCCGTCTTCAAATACTCGACCACATGGAAAGAGACATAAATTCCCCTCGAGACCGGGATGGAGCTTATTCTCCTCGGCTAGGTTTCTTTCCCACTTATTTTTTCGTTAACTTCCACAATAATTTCCCCTGCTCAAACTCCATAATTTTGTCTGTCTTGCAGAAACGTTCAAGTACACCAATGACGCACTTCGTAGCTTGTGCGGACCTATGGGTGTACACAAGAGAAAGATTGAAGAGGAAACAGGTTATTTCTTAAACGTTAAAACTTCTTTCTTATGATCTTTTAAGGCTATGTAATTGAAGAATTCATAATGAAAAGATTAGGGTGCTTTCAAGAATATAGTTTCAAATTGAAATCATAAGCTTATGAATAATATCCAATTGGCTTTTTATAGTTTAGGTTGAAGCTTTTTCTGATAAATAAGTTTTTCTGTTTAGGTGCAAGATTGTCTATTGATGATGGAACATTAACTATTGCTGCCAAGAATCAGGCTGTGATGGAAAAGGCTAGAGAAAAGGTATCTTTCGGTCGACTCAGCTTTTTCTTTTTAAATTGATCTATGATATTCCATAGATTCTGATTTTGTGCACCGCCTCAGGTTGACTTCATCATTGGTCGTGAAATAGTTGTTGGTGGCGTGTACAAAGGCACAGTGACATCTATAAAAGAGTACGGCGCATTTGTTGAGTTCAATGGTGGTCAGCAAGGCCTGCTACATGTGTCCGAGCTATCTCATGAACCAGTAAGCTTTTCTAGTGATAAAATGTGTCCGCTTCTTTCCCCTAAGTAAAGTTTTCTCTGAGGTCATCTCGAAGATTGAATTTGCTTGGTTTATGCATAAATGGAAATAAAATGAATGTTTTCATCTGCCAATATTTAGATCAACAATCTCAGATTTCTTTTCTTTCATTACTCTTGTCGAGGTTTGGTTTAAACTTACCATGTCTTTATGCAATCCTCCAGGTCTCCAAGGTTTCAGATGTATTATCTCTTGGCCAGTATATCACTATGATGTGCATTGAAACCGATGTTCGTGGTAACATTAAATTATCTCTCAAATCACTGTTGCCCAAACCAGCATCTGATCCAGGAAATAAACCGGTAGTGAAAGAGTCGTCTACAGTCTTCATAGAAACATCTAGTGTTGGAGAGGCAGTGGCAAGCATGCCCAGTGTCGTTGAGCGACCTCAGAAATCTAATTTAGCAGTTCCTGCAGTTGTCATCCGTACTGCTGTGGAGTGTGATGAAGCAGAGAAATCTTCCCCTGTGGAAAAGAACACCAAACCCAAACTCGCTCCAACACTGAAGCCACCCCGGAAACTCAAATCCACTGCCTCTAAACAGACTTTGAGACAGAGCGAAGAGGAGGCACTCGAATCCACTGTTCCCGGAGAAACTCCAGCTGAATGTGATGAGACAATGAAGCAGGAAGGAAAGCTAAAATCCTCTTATCCCAAAAGCAATAGTACTGCTTCAGTTGTTTCTGATTCTAACCTAGTATCATCTTCAAAAACTAAGAAATCCTCTAGGAAGGAGAAACAATCAGAGAACGAGGCTGAAGAGAGTGAACCAATTAGTACCCGAAAACTTAAAATAGGAACAGAAATGACAGCCAAGGTCGAACAGGTTCGAACCCGTGGTTTGGTTCTTAATTTAGGTGGTGGAATCCGTGGCATGTACAAATTCGAGGTATGTTTCAGCAAAACTCCCTTTTGCTTATTCTTTCCCTTTGGCTCATTCTTTCATGTTCTGGAGTTATTACCTTTTGAGGCGATATACTTAATACTTGCTTTGAATTGATTGCTTTCTATGTATGAGTACAGGGTGATGAAGAGACAGAGTTTGAGATCGGAGACACATTGCAGGTGAAATGTACAAGTTTTACAACTAAAGGAATCCCGGTGATGGCTTTGATTGACGTAGAGGAAGATTAATGGTAAACTATATTTCCTCTCTGGAATGATTTTTAACCCAAGGTTTTAAACAGAGTTTTTTTTTTTTTTTTGAAATGTTTTCATCTATGGATCAAATCAAATGATAATGTTTAGATGATTTTGGTGACCAATTCTTGGTGGATAGATATTGGATTCATTAAAGGTTTACCCCCTTGGAAGAAATAATGGAATAACTAGTGTCGCTTGTTTTTGCAGGCTGAGTAGTCTTGTAGGTTGGCCTTGATCCGGTTTAATAGCAACAACCTGTCAAGGTTTGGATCAAAGAGAATTGTAGGTCCGCTGTAGTAGCGATAACCGGACAGAATGTGGATCATAGAATAATTGAACCAGACCGGTGATTTTGGGGTGTCGTTTTGTTTCTCTTTTATTGGGGTGGGGGCGTGTAACCGAAGGTGGAGGTAAACATTAACTTATGGAGAGTTATGAAAGGTGCGTAACTAAGTTTCATCATTTTTGTCCCATTTCTGCAAAGATAGAAAAAAGTACAAAAATGAAGTCAGTAGCTAATTTAGTAACCACACACACTAAAGATGGGAAATACGCTCCCCAATGGGTAGTTCTTGCAAAAATATTACTTGTCCGAATATCTTTTTAAAACTGTCAGAACATATTTCAGTATTTTGTAACAATTCGAAATTTGCTAATTATACAATTTGAGAGTGTGTTCATCAATCGGCTAATTGTTTACGGATAGCACCCGCCCCGGTAAAAAATTTCTCGATTTCGAAATATAACGAAACTTAGAGAGTAGTAAAAGAAAGTGGGCGGTCGTGTCATTAGTTTAAAGAAGTTTAAGAGTCGTCAGCGAGTTTTCCACAACGACAGTAATGGAGCCATCTCAAGGCAACACCAAAACGTCATCAGCTTCATATTCCACTGCCACGGTGGATTCCGACGGCCGAGCCACTATTTTCCGACCATTCTCTCTTTCCTCACCGCACTCACGAGCCTTTCACTTAGCGTGGCTCTCACTCTTCTCCTGTTTCTTCTCCACCTTCTCCATCCCACCTTTAGTCCCTGTTATCTCCTCCGACCTCAGCCTCTCTGACTCTACCGTATCCGCCGCTGGAATCGCCTCCTTCGCTGGCTCTATCTTCTCTCGCCTCGCTATGGGCCCAGTCTGTGATCTCATCGGACCAAGAACTTCCTCGGCGATTCTCTCTCTTCTCACAGCTCCCGCCATCCTCTCCGCTGCATTCATCTCCTCTCCGACGTCCTTCATCCTCGTCCGTTTCTTCGTTGGCTTCTCGCTCGCTAATTTCGTAGCTAATCAATACTGGATGTCTTCCATGTTCTCAGGCAACGTCGTTGGTCTCGCTAATGGCGTCTCAGCTGGTTGGGCTAACGTCGGCTCCGGTATCTCTCAGCTCCTTATGCCTCTCATCTACTCCACCATCGCCATATTCATCCCAAGCGCCGTTGCTTGGCGCGTGTCCTTTGTCTTTCCCGCCATTTTCCAGGTGATAACCGCCGTCCTCGTTCTCCTCTACGGCCAAGATACTCCCCACGGTAACAGAAAAACCTCGAATCAAAACACCATCAAAAATCCAGAGGAAGAAGAAGATTCAAATTTTGTCGAAATCCTTATCGACGGACTTGGAAATTACAGAGCATGGATCCTAGCACTGCTCTACGGTTACTCCTTTGGCGTCGAGTTAACGACGGACAACATTATCGCCGGATATTTCTACGAGCGGTTCGGCGTAAATCTCGAAGCGGCGGGGACGATCGCAGCGAGTTTCGCGATATCGAACGTAGCGTCGAGACCAGCCGGAGGAATGCTTTCAGACGCGTTGGGGAAGAGATTCGGGATGAGAGGGAGGCTCTGGGGACTCTGGATCGTGCAATCAGTGGCTGGGTTGTTGTGCGTGTTACTCGGACGAGTCAACTCGTTGTGGGGATCAATCGCCGTCATGTGTCTCTTTTCTGTATTCGTTCAAGCTGCTTCTGGCCTTGTATTTGGTGTGGTTCCATTCGTCTCCACGAGGTTGGTTTTTTTAGGTTCCTCTCGGTTTTGTTAATCATTTCGGTTCGATTTTATTTTGGTTTGGTTTATTCGACATCCGGTTTAAAATTTTGTTTTGTTTTTTTATGATGACGACAGATCTTTAGGAGTGGTGGCGGGAATGACGGGAAGCGGCGGCACTGTAGGTGCGGTGGTGACGCAACTTTTGTTGTTTTCCGGGGAAGGTGTCCGAAAGCAGAGAAGCATTTCGCTTATGGGTTTGATGACTTTTGTCTTTTCTCTTTCTGTTACTCTTATTTACTTTCCACGTTGGGGTGGAATGTGTTGTGGGCCTTCGTTATCCTCCCAAACCGTAGATATCTCGCGGCGACTCCTAGTAGACGACGAAGAGGAAGACGACCAAGTGAATAGTGGTACACTACGTCCCGTTTGTTAATTACGCATTTGAACTACTAGGCGTTTTGCGAAAACACAAACAATGTCAAAGTACAAGTATTTATACAAGTTATGTAGTTGATATAATAAACACGCATTTAAGATCTTTATTTTTTTCCAGAAAGATCTTAAATATAATATTAAAAATGACCGTGGGCTTTATATTTTTTCACTAAAAATGTTTATACTAATTTACTGGGTATGAAATGGACCGGGCTTCAAATTTCCAGTAGAAATGTTTGCTTAACGGAAAAATCAAAGAGGCCCACCACAGCAGCTCCTACTCATTGACACTCTTCTTCGAGACCTTTCTCACTCTCCAAGTCTTCCCCGTGACAATTGAAAGCTCATCTTCTTCCACGTGGCTTGTCTTTCCCGATCACAAGCTTCAAGCTGTTGCTCTCCCTTGCGCTCGACGCCATCTTTCTTTGAGTTAGCTTCAATCAACCGGCATGTGCCACTGATTTTACTTACTGCGACATTCCAAAGATATTCTTCTATGCTCGATCTGATTCAGCTCCAGAGATCGAGAGTTGAATTCCCTCGAACCAGCTTTACTTTAACCAGAGAAGATCTAGAGTCCGATTGACTATGTGAAATCTGTTTCAATAAGGCGAATGGCGGGATAATCGATTTTGAGAGACTGAGATCCAAAATGAAGAAGAAGACGTCTCAGCAGCAGAAGTTGTTGTGTAGATGGAAGAGGAAGGTCTACGCCACGTTTCTGTTCGCTCTCTGCTTGGGGAGTTTCTTTTTTATCAAAGCTCGTTTCAATGGAATCACTGCGTCGCTGAAGCCTCGTCTCGATCAGAAACCACAGATTGCTTTCTTGTTCATTGCACGGAATCGACTCCCTCTTGAGTTTGTTTGGGATGCATTCTTTCAGGTATACAATTCTACTTCTCTAATCAGATGTGAAATTCATAGCTGCCGAGAACTCGCGAGGCAACTAATAGGTTTTAGGATCACAGTAACCGATTGATTTCCTTGTGAGCATCGACTTTAGAATCAGCCTAATGTCATTGTAGTTAGAAACTTGGGGACGTTTTCTCTGTTGAAATGTGTATGATGTATAATAGTAACAATGTTATGTTCAAGTACAGAGTTTGGTCCATGATTAATATGTTCTTTTGTAGGGTGAGGAAGGCAAATTCTCAATATATGTTCACTCTCGACCTGGATTCGTTCTCAGCGAGGCTACTACTCGATCTAAGTACTTCTTGGATCGGCAAGTCAATGATAGTATACAGGTTGCTCCTATGAGAATGTATCAATTTTCCAAATCATGAACTTTTCATTAGCAGCATTTTTTTAATGTCGTTTGTTTTCATTTGCTAATGATAGGTAGACTGGGGAGAAGCAACTATGATTGAAGCAGAACGTGTATTGCTCAGACATGCACTTAGTGATCCATTTAATCACCGCTTTGTTTTTCTTTCTGATAGGTGAGATAGATTGATTCTATTAAATAACTTTTCATGTCTGGCTTTCAGTTGATGACTTGCCTAACTAAATTTCAGTTGATTGGTTTCTTCTCAGCTGCATACCTCTGTACAGTTTCAGCTACATTTATAACTACATCATGTCAACATCATCTAGTTTCGTTGATAGGTCCGTGCTGCTTAAATGCATAACTTCATACTTCAACTCGGACATAGACAAGAAATAAATGTTTATTTTGGGATCACTAAATTTTGTTTTTATTGCAGCTTTGCAGATACAAAAGATAGCCGTTATAATCCTAGAATGAATCCCATTATTCCTGTTCATAACTGGAGAAAAGGATCACAGGTGAAGTTCTGATCCCTTGTTACATCAAATATATTAAGAGAACGAATTCTGTCATTTTGAATGAGCAGTTTTACTAACATTATCTATGCTCTGTTTTCTTTATGCCATTGTCTTCTTGTAGTGGGTCGTTCTGAATAGAAAACACGCAGAAATTGTGGTGAATGATACCACTGTCTTTCCTATGTTTCAGCAGCATTGCAGGGTAAGTTTTGAAACCTTCACCTCATTAGCAAACTTGTGAATACAGTAACTGAATTTATGAGGTGTCCTCTAGTATGATACTGTAAACAGGGATATATACTATACTTGAATATATGAGTTGTCTTCATTAATTTTTAAAATAATGATTGTTTAGCTGCCAAGAGCGACTTAGAACCACTGATTTTAAAATTGGGTTTTATTGTGAGAGTTTCTTTGTTAGTGAATTGGTCACTGTCCGTTCACTTATTTTTTTTTAATTTTTTTTTTTTTTTTTTGCATATGTTCTTGCAGAGGAAATCACTTCCAGAGTTTTGGCGAGATCGTCCTGTAGTAAGTTGCTTTTCTCTGGTCACATAAGTATAGACCACACCATATTAACACCGCACATTTTAAGTCTGCAGAATATGGGAGGCAATTAGGGTCTGATCTTTTAACCAGGATAGGGCGTGTCGTACTAATGTCGTCTTATTGTGTAGCCAGCTGAAGGTTGGAAGGAACACAACTGTATACCTGATGAGCACTACGTTCAGACATTGCTATCTGTAAGATTAACGTTTGATCCAACCATCTGCATTGTGTTTAGAAATGAATTGTATTATTAATCAAATATGGTAATGCTTGTTAATTTTTCAGCAAAAGGGTGTAGATAGTGAACTCGTACGACGATCACTAACACACTCAGCTTGGGACCTCTCTTCCTCTAAAAGTAACGAACGTCGTGGCTGGCATCCTATGACTTATAAGTTTTCAGATGCAACTCCTCATCTTATAGAGTCCATTAAGGTACACATCTATCACACCCTTATCGGGCCAAAATTGGATTAAATTAGTATATGGAATTCGAGTTTTCGAAGTTTTGGTAAACATGGTTATGGTATTTACATCTTTAAGACGATTTAGTAAAACATTTTATTTGGTATAACAAAAATGCTTCATTACAATGATGCATCTTTTGTTTGTTACTTGCTATGGCTTTAACTCTTTAATCGAATCTCTAACCAAACACATTGGTTCATAGGGAATCGACAATATTAACTACGAGACAGAATACCGGCGAGAATGGTGTAGCGGTAAAGGGAAACCGTCACCGTGTTTCCTCTTCGCCAGGAAGTTCACTCGTCCCGCTGCTCTCCGTCTCCTCCGTGAAGTAAGCCTTTCTTTCACAATCTTTGCTTAAACCAAGAAATTAACCTTTTTATGAATTCATTGTGTGTTTCTTACTTCCTCTGTTTCTTTGGCAGTCTATCTTGTTGGGGGACAAGGAGCAAGAAAATTAAAGTAGATCTTTCTGAATTAAAATCATATAATATACATAGGTACGTAAGATTACCAAGAGGTAAAATGTTTGTATTTGTATTTGTATTTGTAACATTATCATATCGAAATTACATAGAAGCTTACGATTTGGTGCATGAATGAAGCCAACAACGTTTGATATGGATAGACGGTAGAGAAAGAGCTCAGCAGGGGTGACCTGAGAACACATGAAAAAGAGATATGACATGGCGTCATTACAGACGTTGATCAGACATGTGTTCTCATGTCAACCCTGTCGAGATCCACTACCTTCACGATATTTCCTCGTTCCTACAATTTGTGTTTTGATTTGCCTCGAAACGGCTGGAAACTCTATATATACATACTCAAATTACGAAGGCATTGGGTAGTACACAATAATACAACAGAAATGTAGTACACTGTACACGGGCCATAGTTTTGTTGGATTCATTTACGTTTTGTATAGTACAAAAATAAACCTCGGACTTGTGTACTACACGATAACATAAAAGAAGAAAGAAAAAACTCAACATTGTACTTCTCTGAAAGTACAAGGACGAGTTTTGTACTAGCACTTTTTTCGGAACCTTCCATGGTACTATAATTTTTCTATCGTCCCTACCCTTTCTCTGTATTCTTAATTTGGATAAAAGTGACCTCACAATTACGAAAAGGGGAAAAAGTAATAAAGCACATATTATTGAATTTCACTAAATGACTTAGAGAGTGGGGATAGTGACGAAGATAGATCTTGCGTATATATGTTTTAGTCCCACATCGTAAAGACGTAAATACATAAAGAGAAACAAAAGGCAAGACATATGTAAACTAGAGATAGCCATCCTTGAAATCACGGAGCCGTACCAAACGGCATACGCCTATTTATGGAGGCAAGACTTTATATAAACTGCATACATAGGCACTTTTTCGCCTCTTACTAAAGTCTATTGTGTTCTTGTCGTACCAAACGGCATAAAGCCTATTTATGGAGGGTTGTCTCTTATGATCAACTCTATCAATCTGAATTTTTCTCAAACAATAAAAAATTTACTCGTACGACAAGAAACAATCATTGTGTTTCCTATTCACCAGCTATGATATATTTATATTCAAACCGTCGTTGCTGCGTTTTAGAATTATAGCAGTGGTAGGAAAATTAATATATAATCTTTAGGCCCAATGGGCTGAATATTGCTAAGTTTCGAATTGATCCGCTACGGTAGAAATGCTGACTTTGAAAAACAAGATGATGATGACGGGTGGATTTTCTTTCCCGAAGCAAGCAAGTTAGACAATCAATATATGTAATATTTCGTTCGATCGATGAATACGGCTTTGTTCTTAGAAAAGCAGATAATGGATGTGATAAACGACAATAATTCACAAGACGGCGATCATCAGAATCACCATGTCGGCGATAATGGCTTGGAGTCCAAAAAGGAATCCATCTTCCCTAGCTATGATTTCCAGCCTATTCGCCCTAATGCTTCCGTCGGATTGTCTCGCTCAGCTTTAGATCTCGCCGGATCTGTCAATTCCACTGCAGCTAGGGCTTGGGCTGCCTCTGATCCAAAACCGGTTTCTACTTCTTCCGCAATACTAGTAATTTCTCATCTCTCTCTCTCTCTCTCTCTTTCTCCGGTATTAATTGATAATTTCTGATCAAAATTTCCTTTGTTTATTATGATTACCATAATCGGGTTATTCGAATCGGTTCTAAGCTTATCTCTGTGTTTATAAGGTCCTTTTAGAATACCTATGATCCACAGCTATTTTGTGCTTATATGTTCATTGTCAGGTTGCTTAAGTATTACTTAGTTAGGATAGTGACAAATGTTACACACAACGAATTCACTTCTGCCCCGTTTAGTAGCCTTACTTGTTTGTTCTTGCAGAGCTATGGTTCTATGGACTCTCTTGAACCTTCCAAGTTGTTTGTTGACAAGGATCAAAACGCTCCTGAGTCAACGATTATATCTGCCATCGATCGGATAATGAAAACACATGCTGATAACTTGCTACATGTTATGGAAGGTGTCAGTGCACGTTTAACACAGCTGGAGACTAGAACCCGAAATCTTGAGAACCTGGTAGATGATGTGAAAGTTTCTGTTGGGAACAGTCATGGAAACACTGATGGGAAAATGAGACACCTTGAAAACATCCTCTTAGAGGTAACTTAACGCTTTTAGGCAACCTAATGGAACTTAATATCCCATTTTAGCCTCTCCTCTCCTATTAATTATTGTTTTGCTAACTTCAATGAAGTTTCTGGCTTCCTAAAGTTTCTATACAGCATCTAGAAGCAATCTTTTATGCATCTGCGTTTTTCAATCTTCTAGATTCCTCAGTTCTTCTTTATATTATTTGCATTCAGGTGCAAAGCGGTGTACAGTTGTTGAAGGACAAACAAGAAATATTTGAAGCGCAGCTTCAGCTTTCAAAGCTTCAGGTATCAAATGTAAACCAGCCATCCGAGAAGCACTCTACTCATGTTGAACCCACTGCTCAACCGCCCGCATCACAGCCTCAGCCACCAGCTTCTGCTGCACCTCCCTCGTCTTTTACCCAGCAGGGCCTTCCGCCACCACAATTTATCCAACCCCCGGCCTCACAGCACAATCTCCCGCGCCCTTCATCACAACTTTCTCAGCTTCCCAGCCAGTTTTCTCCCCAACAGGAGCCTTATTTCCCTCCTCCTGGTCAGTCCCAGCCACCTCCAGCACACCAGCCTCCTCCTCCTCATCCAACCCATTCACTGTATCAACCACCTTACCAGTCACCACCTCAGCAGCCACAATACTCGCAACAACCACCTACTCGAATTCAACAACCATCATCAAGCTACAACCCAGAGGAACCACCTTACCCTATGCAGTCTTATCCGCCAAACCCTTCTCTTCAACCACCTTCTCATCCACCTTCCAGTTCCGCCCCTTCTCAACAGTACTACAACTCTCCTCCAACGCCACCATCAGTGTATGATGCATCTGGAGGAAGATTCAGTTCAGGTTTCCCTTCCGGGTACTCTCCTGAACCTTACCCATATACTGGGCCATATTCTTCAAATTTTGGAAATACACCAATCGAAAAACCGCCACATCAAAGTGGAAGCGGATCCGGTGGTTACCCTCAGCTCCCAATGGCACGTCCAGTAGCACAAGGTTTACCAATGGCTGCAGCGATCAGCAGTGGTGGAAGTGGCAGTTCCGGTTCCCCAAGATCAGGAAGCAGAGTCCCAGTCGACGGTGTGATAAATAAAGTGGTTAGCATGGGGTTCCCAAGGGACCAAGTGAGAGGAACAGTGAGAAAATTGACTGAGAATGGTCAAGCCGTTGACCTCAATGTTGTTTTAGATAAGCTGATGAACGGAGATAGAGGAGCTCTGATGCAGCAGCAGCAGCAGCAACAACCACCAAGAGGTTGGTTTGGTGGTCGTTAGCCGCGTCTCCAATTGCGGTTTCGCTGACATTGTATAGTTTTATCTCGTGTTCAAACATACCTTTGGATTTATTACCTTGGTGTTCCACTCGCCATTTTTCACTATTTTCTCAAATCCGTCCCTGTGTGTTTTTGACACTTGAAGCTTGAGACCATTTTTTTCTTCTCTTTTTGTTCTGTATTTGACTTTTGAAATCATAGACGTTAGAGTGTCAGAACCAAAACGACATGGAGTTTTAATTGGTTCAAATTGAACGACAAGATGCTTCTTCATCTGAAAAACAATACGTGTCGTTCTGTGACTCAAAACAGCGCGCCGTTTAGATACCCGCTAAACCCACTAAAACGCTGACTACTCGTTCGCTAGCCTCTCTCTCAGTCTCTTATGTTCCCGGATTTAACCATCTATCACAGTTAATACATCTCGAAGATGTCGTTGACGGAGCTAGACGACGGACTGGTTCGCAGTATGGCCATTGGCGCAGTCTTCTCTGATTTCGTACGAACGGACTTGTATTCTCCTTTGATTTCGTATTTACTCTGATTAACTTTGCCAGAATCCAGTTTTCGGGGATTAATCCGTTCAGTTTTGCCTGTTGGATTTTACAGGGAGGGAAGATACATTCGGTAGGTTTCCATAGAACTGATGATATATTGGTAACATCCAGTGAGGATGATTCACTTCGCCTCTTCGATATCGCCAACGCTAAGTTAGTTCTTACTCCTTTTTAGGTTTTCTACTTTGTTTTTTACGTTCTAATGAATCAGTTTGCTTAAGGAATCGATAAGTAACCTTTTGGATAGTTGAACCATTCGATTTTAGCTGCAAGTTTGTATTGAATTTTGTGATAATGTAGACAGGTCAAGATTACATATCATAAGAGACACGGCACGGATCGTGTTTGCTTTACTCATCATCCCAGCTCTTTAATTTGCTCTTCTCGATACAATTTGGAGTCCGGAGGTGAGTTTTGCTGCTCTTGCTATAAATTTTGGATAATCAATCATGGTGGATAACCATTTACTTTATTACTTTTTTTTGTTGTTGTACCAGAATCCTTGAGATATCTCTCAATGTATGATAATAGGGTTCTTCGCTACTTTAAAGGGCATAAAGACAGGTCTGATATATAAATAACCTCTGCAACTGGGAATTGGATATATGTTTAGTAATATGCTCATCCATGGAAACTGTTCTTCTGTTTCAGGGTTGTATCGCTTTGTATGTCTCCTATTAATGATAGCTTCATGTCTGGTTCTCTCGACCGAAGTGTCAGACTCTGGGATCTTCGAGTAAACGCCTGCCAGGTTGGTTCTCAGTTTTACCAAGTCTGATTATGCTTGAGTATTAATTGGGAAAGTGCTATATTCTTTTTGTTATCCAAATCCTCGTAATTTCACCTTGAAAGTTAAATTAATGACGTTGTTAGAACCAAATACCATTTAGAACAAGTTTTCTCCTTTAAGCTATCTTCCTTATAGCTTATCTGTGAATGTATATGGTTTCATGATTTATGCTTACCCTTTTATTCAATAGGGACTTCTGCATCTACGTGGCAGACCTGCAGTTGCATTTGACCAACAAGGCCTGGTGTTTGCAATTGCAGTGGAAGGAGGTGTTGTTAAATTATTTGATTCCCGGTGTTACGACAAGGTTAGCTGCTTACACTTACACATGAATGCTCTTGTTACTTCTAACTTCTAAACCCAATTGATCTCTTCTGTAGGGTCCCTTTGACACATTTCTGGTGGGTGGGGATACTGCTGAGGTTAACGATATAAAATTCAGCTACGATGGAAAATCCATGCTCCTAACAACTACAAATAACAATATCTATGTTCTCGATGCATATCATGGAGAGAAGGTAATCACATTCTGTAATTTTCACTTGATGAAAACAAAAACATTAGGTTTTAGTTGGTAAAGCTGGTATGTTGTTTTGCAGAAATGTGGTTTTAGTTTGGAGCCTTCACAGGGTATATCCATGGAAGCCACTTTGACGCCAGATGGCAAGTATGTTCTGTCAGGTAACAACGCACTCATTCACACAACATCCAAATTAATGAACTACTAACTAAATTTGCTAAACTCGAGACCTCACAGTTAGTTTTTTTCTTTTCGGATACAGGTTCAGGAGATGGAACCTTACATGCTTGGAACATTAAGAACCCATCTGAGGTAAAAATGCAGTGTAATCAACACCACTACGATTGTACACAAAATTTGGAGACTCGATTCACATAAAATATGTTGAAATTTTTTTAGAAAGTTGTAGCTACAATCTTTGCCTTGTCTAAAGTTAGTAGTGGGTTTTTCTGTGTTCAAAAAGAAGGTGGCGAGGTGGGAGAACAACATAGGAGTAGTGTCATGTCTGAAATGGGCACCTCGTAGAGCCATGTTCGTTGCTGCTTCTTCGGTTCTCACATTCTGGATCCCCAACGATGGTGAGACACAAGCCCCCGCCGATCCTCCTTCCGACCAAGAACCTCCTTGTCAGTGACGACATCAGTGTTTCCTTAATGCACTTGTGTATTATGATTATAATTTTGACAATTAAAAACACATTGAAGCAGTAGCATTTTAATCCCACAGAATACAAAGATCTCTTAGATTTTGGTAATTTTGGTTTTGGAGTTGGTTGGTGGTTACTAAAGTTTCTTTAAGAAAAGAACTGTTTTTGCTTCCATATAAAAAGGATATGGCTGAATTACACATTACACCAATAGTGACATCAATGTTTTTTTTTTAGATTCCACGTAATCTATTATCTATATAGTTTCGTTAATCATTAACTGGAAAAAAGAGAAGATAAATTTCAGTTGGGTTTGGTTTGGTTCGGTTCGGTTCGGTCATAACAAAAAAAAAAAAGAACCTATTGGGCCTTGATACCCATGATCAGAAGAAACCCTAGAAGAACAAAATGACCCATTATACAGTGCTCTTTCATTCGACTTGACTATTTGTTTAACCTAAACCCTAATAATATTCTCAGGCTTCCTTCCTCCCTTCATCTCTCATTCCCTCTCTTGTGGCGTTTCACCATGCCAAAGCATTATAGGCCAGCGGTTAGTGTTTTCTTTTCGATTCAAGCTCTATTGCTTACAAAATTTCTGTGGTTGTGAACTGTTGTAATCCTTTTTATGTTTTCCCTTTGCTCAAAAAACTTGTGAGCTAATTTTTATTTATTTATGTTTTGGTTTGTGAATGTGGTGTTTTGCAGGGTAAAAAGAAGGAAGGAAATGCGGCTAGGTATATGACCAGGTCGCAAGCTCTCAAACATCTTCAAGTTAATTTAAATCTATTCAGGTTCGTCCTTCACCGTCTCTATTTTCATATTTATGCTACGATTTTGGAATTGGTTGCTCTTGTCAACAATTGGTAACTTTATGTTTTTATATATTTTCATGACTGCTCAAATGTGTATGGGGGTTTTACAGGAGACTATGTATCGTAAAAGGTATATTTCCTCGTGAGCCAAAGAAGAAGGTGAAGGGTAACCATCACACTTACTACCATGTTAAGGACATTGCTTTCCTTCAGCATGAGCCACTTCTTGAGAAGTTCAGGGAAATTAAAACATACCAAAAGAAGGTTAAAAAAGCCAAGGCCAAGAAAAACGAGGAGCTCGCACGTCTTTTGCTTACTCGCCAACCTACTTACAAGCTAGATAGATTGATCCGTGAAAGGTTTTTTTCTTTGTCACTTTAAATTAATCTATACTTGTGTCTTAACATCCATGAGTTTACACCATTCACACTCATTTCTGAATCTTTAGGTATCCGACATTCATTGATGCTCTACGTGATCTGGATGACTGTCTTACCATGGTTCATCTTTTTGCGGTGTTACCTGCTTCAGACAGGGAAAATCTTCAAGTTAAGCGAGTTCACAACTGTAGAAGGTCAGTATCTTTTTTATTTCCTCTTGGACCCTTGTGCCTCAACTTATTGGCAGCTTCTCTTTGTACCATATCCGTTATCTTATGTTTCGCTCCATTTATGAATCAGGTTGAGTCATGAATGGCAAGCTTACATTTCTCGTAATCATGCATTACGGAAAGTGTTTGTGTCTGTCAAGGGCATATATTATCAGGTATTGTGTTTCTTTATGTTGAAAGTTTGTAACGAAATTAGTGAATTAGTTCCTCTTTAATGAAACTTTGGGAAATATCTTTATAGGCTGAGTTAGAAGGTCAAAAAGTCACTTGGTTGACCCCTCATGCCATACAACAAGTTTTTACCAATGATGTTGACTTTGGTGTCCTGCTAACTTTCTTGGAATTTTATGAGGTGGGTACTCAAACTCCTAATCTTATTTCCTTGGTTAACTTAATTCAGTAGTTAAGTATGAACGAATTGATTAAATATTTGAGCTCTGTAGTCTATTTTGATGTCTGGACTTGTGCTGACAAATGTTCATTCACCTTTTGATGCAGACTCTTCTTGCCTTTATTAACTTTAAGCTTTACCATTCTCTGAATGTGAAATATCCGCCAATCCTCGATTCTCGGTTGGAGGCTTTGGCTGCAGGTTTGTTGTCCTCCTTCAAGCGGAAATGATTTTTCTTAAAAAGATATCTATCATATTGGAAGTTCATATGTAACCAGTAGAATTTGGGATCTGTTACTCCGATTAATATTTGAACCTGTCTTCATTGTTACAGATCTCTATGCACTGTCAAGATACATTGATGCTAGCTCCAGAGGCATGACGGTGGAACCTAACGTTGATGCTTCATCTAGCTCACAGTCAAATGACCGGGAAGAGTCGGAACTGAGACTTGCACAACTTCACCATCAGCTGCCTTCGAGTGAGCCTGGGGCATTGATGCATCTCGTTGCTGATAACAACAAAGAGGTTGAAGAGGATGAGGAAACAAGAGTGTGCAAGTCACTCTTCAAGGATCTGAAGTTTTTCTTGAGCCGTGAGGTATGCTACTCCTTCATTCCTTCTGAGCCACTGTACATCACTTAATTTTCTTTTAATATTAGTATCATTGGCAAATTTAAATTGGTATGAACAAATCATGGTCATTTGTTACCAAGTTGAATGAGTAAGTGACCAAATAAAATAGAAGTACTTCTGTAGTATGATTCTCTAACATGAGTTCTCAAAGACTACTTTGTGACAAACTAGTTGTAAGTAAAGGTTATTTTTAAAAACAGACTCTGACAATAAGGGCTTAGTGGTGTTGGTACCTACAACTACTGCTTAATCCTGATCATGTTTTTTTTTTATCAATGATTGTATATTGCATTGCATGTTTTGATGTGTGAAGATCTGGTGCTTTGTCTTGTTTAATGATTTTGTATTTTGATGAAGGTTCCAAGAGAGTCCCTGCTTTTTGTTATTCCTGCTTTTGGTGGGATGGTGTCTTGGGAAGGAGAGGGTGCCCCTTTCAAGGAGGATGATGAGAGTATTACACATCATGTAATCCATTTTGCTTGTTATTTGACATAGTCTCCTAAAGTGTAGGTAGATCATTCTCAATAACACCCATTCTATTTTGTAGATCATCGATAAGCCCAGTGCAGGTCATTTGTATCTGTCAAGGGTATATGTTCAACCACAGTGGATCTATGACTGTGTAAATGCTCGCATAATCTTGCCAACTGAAAAGTACTTGGTCGGAAGGTAACACATTCTTAGTAGCCCTTGCTTTTTTTCTTTGTTTACAACCATTTTTCGTTTTTATAATTTCTCAGCTCTTAAAACATCTGATGTGTGCCTTTTTGTACGAGCAGGATTCCACCGCCACACTTGTCACCATTTGTGGACAATGAGGCAGAAGGATATGTTCCTGATTATGCTGAAACCATCAAAAGGCTACAAGCAGCAGCCAGAAATGAAGTACTTCCATTGCCAGGTGTTGGGAAAGAGGATCTTGAAGATCCTCAAAACTTGTTATATGCTGGTGTTATGAGCCGTGCTGAGGAAGCCGAAGCTGCTGAGATCAAGAAAAAGGTTTGACTTTATACTGATATATATGAACAACTAAAGCCTGAAATTATTTTTGTATGCATTGATTAATTTTTTTGTGAGTTATTATGTAGATGGCAGCGCAGGAGAAGCAATACCATGAGGAACTGAAGATGGAAGTGAGTGGAAGTAATGCTGTTGTATCACCTGTGATGGGTGAAGGTGAGGGTGAAGAAGCAGTTGATGATGCAACTAAGAAACGAATTGCTAGAGAGAACGCTGATACATCCACAGTGTTGATGTCCCGTAAGAAGAGGAGGCTCTACGAAGCCATGAAGGTACCCGTCACACCGTTCACTCTTTTCTGTTTATAATGTCTGTTGAATATGGAACTTGCTAATACAATCTATACCAAAATCATAGCAATACAAGGCTGTTGTAACCTAATTAATATATATATATATATAATTTGTTTTGTGTAATTCTCTGCAGATTGGACAGGAAAAGAAGAAAGAGAGTGTTGAACGAATCATTCGGCGCAAGAAAGAGTTGAATGCTGCTAAAGAATAACATTTCTATTTTCTCAGTCTATTTCTTAAGTTATGTAATCATTATTAGTCTTTCGCGACATGTACTGCCAAATTTTAAAAGTTTTGACCTTGATTATAATTTATTATACTTCAAACTATGATATAAATGTATTCACCAAACAATAGTAATATTATCTGTGTGAATTTGGAACTTTGTTGAAAGAATGCAAAGTAAGCGGAAGAGAACGCCTTATAAAGAAGTTTCATAAAAACTGTCGATCATAAAAGGTATACATTCGTTTCAAGCTCTAAATCATAAACATAACTCCTTAACTGGACATCCAAGTATCTTAATACTTACAATGAGTGATACCGTATAACATGGAATTTTGTAATATTATGTTCTTTTAAATTGGCTGATGAAGAATCGATACTAACAATTCAAGCCAAGGTTGATGGCATAGCAATCAGCAACACACTACAAAATCTATAGACTCTCCATCAGATTGTTCCCCTGGTTATAGCTTCTGGAGCATCGTATGCTTTGCTTCAAAGGCAAGGCAACAGCTCATTCACCAGAATCAATTTGAAGAAGGGAGGGAGGGTCAACTGAGTGCAAAGAGCACGCTGTAGGAATATTACTCGGTTTATGCAACTATGACAGAGGAATGATACTGAGATTGCTTCAAGTGAGCCTTGGCGGAACACGAAGGGCTAAAGAAAGAGTTATTGCTTCAGTCTCTGGTTATGTGATCAAAAAAACAAAGAGTCAACCATGTTGAAGTTGGTGGAAGAGATGAGCACATAGCCCTAGTTAAACTCCAGCTCTTGTATATAATTTAAATCATGTACTGCTGCTTCTTAGGTATAATTTTTATCTTCTTACTGCTTTTGAAATCTCTTAACATTTATAAACCCTCTTTTATTTCAACCAAATCCACTCATTATACATATGGAATTTTAATTACTTCACTAGCCATAAATCCATAGGTTCTTCTCCTTCTAATCTCGATTAAGCTCTGTGCGATTGCAGTGTTATCCATCTGTTTTTTTCACTTAACCACTTGAAATTTTTCTCAAGTGTTTAATGTTTACTATTTCAGCCTCCCACAACCACGTACAAGTCTTCAAGTGAAGTTTATACCAGACTTCTCTTCATCATCCAACATGAGAATATTTTTATGCAAAAACACTTCTTCCTATCTTATTCTCCTATATTTTTTAATTACTGGATAAATCGATTCCCTTTGTGTTGCGTTCCCCTGGGCATTACGTCAAAAATCCTAGAATTAGTTTGCCAATTAATGTCTTTTTTTATATTAAAAAGTTCATATAATCTTTCAGTGGCATATCCTCTTTTTATTTTATTTTATTTTATTTTATTTTATTTTATTTTATTTTATTTTATTTTATTTTATTTTATTTTATTTTATTTTATGTTATTTTATGTTATTTTATTTTATTTTATGTTATTTTATTTTATTTTATTTTATTTTATTTTATTTTATTTTATTTTATTTTATTTTATTTTATTTTATTTTATTTTATTTTATTTTATTTTATTTTATTTTATTTTATTTTATTTTATTTTATTTTATTTTATTTTATTTTATTTTATTTTATTTTTCTTGCCTTTACCGATACAATTTGCATTTGTTTAAGAAAAAATAAGAAGCATTTTCCAGGCCCCACCATTCCCTGCATAGCTGAATGGATAATAATAATAATAATATTATAATATAATGTGAATCCATCGACTTATATACGTTCAATTTAGCATAAAAGATTTCTTGTCTAATGTTTATTCCATGTTCTACTCTAACGTAAATGTAGCGTTAATCTAAAGCCAATCCTTACCATTGGGACTGAGAATGAACCCAAATAAATTCCATTGCAT